>CM053767.1:6590152-6628992 GCA_028658305.1 Pachyuromys duprasi
ATGACTTTTTTAAATTGTAAAGCATGTAAGGGGCCTCCTCACTAGTTCATAGTTTCTTTCTCAGCAGATATGGGCAGAAGAAATGGCTGAGTGCCGCTGAGTGCAGAAACATCAGCAGGACCTACTGTGATCTTTCTGCTGAGACAGCAGACTATGAGCACCAGTACTACGCCAAGGTGAAGGCCATTTGGGAAACCAAGTGTTCCGAATGGGCTGAAACAGGCCGGTTCTATCCTTTCTTAGAAAGTGAGTAATGCCATTGTCTACCAAGTATGTTTGAATGTGGGTTCTTGTTACGATGCTCTGGCCTCATAGGCAACTTTGCCCAGAGGATCTGCTTGACTCTGGTCTGTATAGTAGGCTGAGTAACCAGCCCTGGTGATTCCTGGCTGAATCCCAGAAGCAAATCAGTAGAGGAATAGGTTTGGCCAAAGGGCCTTTAAGATCTCTCACAGATTCAGAGTTAAAGACAGGTGCCAATAATACCATATTTTGATTTTGTTTTATCATGCAGTGGAGATTGTGCATTAAAAACTTTGTAGGTTAGTGAATCATTGATATATGAAGATTATACCCTGTCCTGATTGCACAACTAAGTCTCTTTTTCGTTAAACTTGGTATTGTGTTGATCTCTCTAGGTATGGCTTGGAGTTAAGACAATCTTCCTGTCATTTGCATTTATAATTTTCCTTCCCCTGGTATGCAACAGACCCATCTGTGAAGGATGCAGGCAAGGCCACCACAATGAAATATCCAGGGCTGCTGAGGCCCCAGGAGGCGGTGCCTTTTCCAGTGTTTTGCCAGGCCTATGCTCTCAAGTCAGATACAGCTCCGCTGTCTGTTTTTCTATAGGCCATGAGCTAAGAATGGTTTTTATATTTTCATAATAGTTTTTTTAATCAAAACAGTATTTTTGACATGTAAAAATAATGTGAAATTTAAACTTCAATGTCAAGGGCTAGAGCGATGGCTCAGCAGTTAAGAAAACATGTGGTTCTTGCAGAGGACTTAGGTTTGGTTGCGAGCACCCACAAGGCCCACCACCACATCTAACTCAAGTTCCATGGGATCCAACACCCTCTTCAGGCCTCCACTGGCAATGCATGCAATGTGCTGCACAGACCTAGAAGCAGGCAAAGTACCCAGACACATAAAATAAATATAAATAAAATTTAAAGATAAATTGCGCTGTATATTATATAGAAGATATTTTGTCAATTTCATAAATCATAAAGTTTTCCAGAACACAAACCCTGTTTCCTTACTTACACTGCTGTCAATGACTATTTTCCTACCACAAACTGAGTGGAATCCTTGTAACAGAAATCTGCGGCCTGCAAAGCCTCTGCAGTTTTGTGGTGAAAGGGTTCCTCAGAAGAGGGTGGTTTTAGGTCTTTCATCCAAGTAGGACTGTACTATAGCTTTATCTCGGGGGGGGGGGGTTCACACCTGAAGATGCTAATAGTCTCTTCTCCTCTCAGCACAAGTCGGCCCTCCAAAGGTTGCCCTGACAACTGGTGAGAAGTGTCTCTCTATTGTCCTGACAGCACCAGACAGGTGGAAAAGAAATCCAAATGACGACACTGTTTCCATGCAACAGATATACCCCAGTCTGAAGTACTGTGTGTCTCTGTATGACACTAAGTCAAGAAGAATGGTGAGCCTGGCTTGGGATGGGCTCTCGCCTCTGTGTCTCACTCTCGGTGCTGCCGCTGTCACGGTCGGTCTTGGAGCTTAGGTTCTTTTTGAGAGAATGTGGCAGCCGGTACTACTCAAAAGAGATGTCACACAAGGTCAAAGGGAAGCTGGTGACATGCGGCTTCTCCCTGCAGAAGTGCTCTGTTGACAATGCAGGAAGTCATTATTGGAATGCAGAGCAATCGGGCATTTCACGGGGTGAAGCTTTATTACCTACACATCACCCATCAGTCACTTTCCAGGGATTTAAAATCATATAAAAATCATATACATATATGTAGATATATAGATATATGTAGATATATGCAGATATATCTATAGATATATATGTAGATAGATATAGATATATACATATATATATATCATATATATATGTTTGAGTAAGAACACAGGACAAAGCTAAGCACAAACTCTACCCTGGATTATTGTGTAGAAGTGTTCCTAAAATTAGTCAATTCCTAACTGTGTTCTGCTCAGCTAAATGAAAGTGTATTTTGAAACTATGCTAAAAAGAAAAAGAAAGGCTTAAAGTGAGATGGAGTTGCCGGCAGGGTCCTGGCCTTTCACTTTTTCCTCGAGATGCTGTGCAGGCAGCCTGGGCTCTCTGCCTCTAACCTCTGTTTTCCCTTCCCCGCCCCAGTGGTCCCAGTGTCTCAGCAACAGCACGCTGGTGCTCTGCCAGCTGGAACCAAGCACTCTGCACTGTGTCTATGTGGAGTCCTTTGTCCCAGGGTCCCCTCGCCTCACTCTGCCTTCTGAGAAGCAGTGCATCAGTACTTTGGAAGGTAAGCTGCAAGCGATTTCAGCTATTCTGAGGAATGAAAGCTGATAAAACACAAAAAAGCCAACAGTTTAAAGTGTTAACAAATCTATGTCTATGAAAAATAGGTTGAAACAGCAGTAAACACCAGTAAACAACCCAGTTAAACCAGGTTGAACTACCTGGGTCTGTGCCTTTGAGCTTGGTCAGTGTTAAGACAGGGTGTCACACTATCTGGAAACTGTTAGCAAGACCCATTGGCAACAACCCTCCCCAGTTACCTGGCTTCCTACCTCAGGAAATACAACTACGAACTTCCTTACTCATTTTTCTTCTTTCCAGCCATAGTCACTCTAAGCAACACCAAAACCCAAGAACTATGGGGCAGGGAGTGAAGCATTGCCCCAGGAACACTCTGAAACACTACTGCTTAGGTACCAATTACAGGCCCCTGAAGTTGCTGTCAGACATCACTTGTAGCACAAGCAGGTCGAGGATCATCAGAGTCCCTTCTCAGTGTTGCTTCTCTTTGTCTCCTTGTGTTTTCTGAACAACCCTATGAGGGAATTGTAGTTTTGGACACTTCTTTTAAGGGACCTGTAGTCATGAGCATTGTGTTTGTTTAATCTGTCTGCCGTGCAGTAGAACTTCAACCAAAAACCCTGAAAATGAAAGAAAGCTAGACCCTCAAGTCCCCCTGCATTACTGAATGGTTTTCATCCATTACTGTTCTGATCTACCCTTCTAACAAATGCTCACAATCTTTTGCCTCAGCTATTCACTCTTTTCCCATCCCCAGCTAAGAAGCCCCAGTCTCAGCTTCAACCTCAACCCCAGCCTCGCCCCCCCCCCACTCCTTACCCCTTTTCCTGCTTTCCTCTTTTCTTTCCTAGGAAGAGGAGTGTTGGAAACACATGAGTCTCACTTTATCATATCATCTCTTTGAAAATGTTCTCTACCATAATACAAATCAAACACAAATGCCAAGCAAGCAGGAAAGGGACACGGGGCAGACAGGGGTAATCAGTTTTGTGTCTGGAATAAGTGCTGTGTTTCCTAACAGTTTGATCAGTGCCAAATGGTAGGAGTGAATTTCCAAGAGAGCGAAGTTAAGTACAAATCACACCACCTTCTTTCTGGGAAGAAGATAGAGCGTATTCCTTCCTCAGCAGTGCATGCAGTAATGGACAGGCAAAGGTTGAAGTTTTCTATAATATCTCAGCTAGTCACTCACTACAGAAACCTACTAAGAACCGCTTTCTTTTTTTTTTTAAGTATCTCTTTAGGGACTATGCCTTGAAAAAATATCTCTTCTCTCTGCAATTTCTCAGTCCCCAAAATGAAAATGAAACCTGAGCTAAGCTACCATCTAAAGCAGGACAGGTGCCTGACAATCACTGCATTTGCATCACAGCCTTGGCATATGGCTGTGTAGGCAGACAAGCACTCTTTCTGGGGACTGTTGAGGGGACAGAAGAGTCTTGAGGGGATGCCCACTGGATTTTCCCACGGGTGTGGCTGAACAGTCCCATCATCACAATAATAATACATCTGTTTCCCATCTACAGCTGGTAGTTAGTGGGATAGACACTACACTGTTTTCTCTGTCAGGCAGAGAGAGAATCCAACATCCACATGGATTAGATGCTCCTGTGGCACTCTGGCTGATTTATTGCTGTATTGGGAATGTTGTGGAAAAGGGCAGAGCTGGAGTTTGTGCTAAGTTTGCATGTTCTTTCTTTCTTTCTTTCTTTCTTCCTTTCTTTCTTTCTTTCTTTCTTTCTTTCTTTCTTTCTTTTTCTTTCTCTTTTATTTGTCTGAAGTCCTCAGAATTCTCCTGAAAAATAGAACCAACAGGATAGAGAGATTAAAGAGAGAGTTTAAAGAGTCATCTCTTGCTATTGTGTAAACCAGAAGCAACAAAATCTTTAGGGTAGACATCAGTCTCGTGACCCTAGAGATAACTGGCTTTGTGGTTCATCCCCAAAGGCAGCGTGACAGCCTAACTCCCTCTTCACGGGTTCATGAGTCTCTTTTTCTTAAGAGCATCAGTTGAGTAGATGAAGCTCATCCACATTACAGAGAGTAATTTTCTTCCCTCATAATCTGCTCATTAAAATGTTAATCTCATCTAAAAACTATTCATTTAAAGAAACATCTAGAATGGTGTTTAGCCAAATATCTATGTGTTGGCATCTTTTTTTAAGCTACTTTATTTCAGTTCTTATATTTCTGCCACCCTTCTCCACCCCAATCCCAGGTTGGAGAGACAGAAGATTAGTGGAGGAGGCATTGAGATCTTTTCAGATGACTTCCTGCTGGTGAAGAGCCTTGAGTTCCTTCTGGAAAGTCCAATCTTTGTCTCATCAGGATATCTCCAATTTTTTCCTGTCTCTTTTCTCTCAACCACTTGACAAACCAGCAATAGCAGGAGCCAACAGCAGGGAGCACTCTCTTCTTCTTCTTCTTCTTCTTCTTCTTCTTCTTCTTCTTCTTCTTCTTCTTCTTCTTCTTCTTCTTCATCTTCTTCTTCTCTTCCTCCTCCTCCTCCTCCTCCTTTTTTGTGCCCCCATCCCTCTGGGATCTGGTATTTATTGCCCTCTCTAGAGTCCCCAGAATTAAACTATCTTCAGCTGGCAAAATCATGCCCCTGCCAGAGCACACATGAGGCAAATAGTCTGCTGCTGTGGACAATCTGAAGCAGCCTGGTACACCACACCAGGGTTTAAAACAAAAACATGTTTATATTATAATTGGGTTTTTTATTTATTACAATTTATCCACTTTGTATCCCTGTTGAAGCCCCTCCCTCATTCCCTCCCACTCCCACCCACCCTCTCTCATCTCCCCCTATGCTGTTTCCCTAGTCCACTGATAGGGGAGGTCCTCCTCCCCTTCCATCTGATCCTAGCCTATCAGGTCTCATCAAGGCTGGCTGCATTGTCTTCCTCTGTGGCCTGGTAAGGCTGCCCCACCTCAGGGGGAGGTGATCAAAGAGCCAGCCCCTGGGTTCATGTCAGAGACAGCCCCTGTTCCCCTTACTAGGAAACCCACTTAGAAACAGAGCAACCTCTTTGAACAAGGGGTCTAGGTCCTCTATAGGTATGGTCTGGTCCTTGGTTGTAGTATCAGTCTCTGCATGCTTTTAAAGACACCAAAATTCTTACTATATCTATGGCCTACATAAGTTGACATATAAAATCAATTAGCCCAACTTCCAAGTAGTTCACACAAGCTTCCCAAGTATGTCAACCACAGCGGGGCCTGTGTCAGCTCTGTGGACTGGTCAGTGGTGGGCCTGGATCTTTCTCTTAAAATTCTTCATTAAGCCTTTTCATTAGTGGACAGACTTTTTACTCTTCACAGGCCTACAGCACAGCAGAACCAAGAGGAAATTATAACCTTCCCACAATTATTCCTAAGCTTTAGCCCTACCCAGAAGGACTGGCCCACCAGCACAAAAAGAACCCGTTAGCTACAACCTGAAGATGCCACTTATTCATGTCATCTACTGAATATATACAGAGGATATTGAGACCCATCAGTGTCATGGAAGTGTATAAGATTTATTTTTAGTATAAGATCTTCTGTTTTAACTTAAAACTTAAAATTTGTTAATCTTTTTCAGACTCTCCTGTATATGAATATATGCACCTTATTTACATAATTTTTCCTCTCCAACACTCTGAGTCCTACCGCACTCCTTCTCAAATTCATGAAGATGAAGATCTTTTAAAATTATTCTCTGTCTCTATCTCTCCGTTCCTCTCTGTGTCTCTTTCTCTGACACACACGCACACAAATACAACCTGTTGAAACAGTTCAGTGTTGTTTCTGTGTATATGTGTTTACGGCTGACCATTTGGGACTATATAAGCTACCAGGGTCTTCATCTCTGGAGAAGACTGAGTGTCCCTCTTCTGCGGCTACTGATTGCCTATAACTCTTTATGGGTGGGGCCTTGTGACATTTCCCCATCCACACTGCCATGTCAACTGTTCTTGTTTAGGTGACCATATTTTTGAGATTTCGTGGGTGTGGCTTCCCCGTCATATATAGAAGACGCTACTTCACAGGAGATGTCCTGGTTCTCTGGCTCTTACAATTATTTCACCCCACTTCCAAAATGTTCCCTGAGCCTCATACATGATGATCAGTTAGGTATAGGGATCTGTTGGGGTTAGGCACTCCACAGTCACTTGTTTTCTGCATTATGTCCAGGTGTGGATTTCTGTAATTATTTCTGCTGGAAAAAAAAGATTATTTTATGAGTGAGGAATAAGAGTTACACTTATCTTTGTGTATAAAGATGCAGGTACATAGTTGGAATGCACTTAGAAATTATATTGGTTTAGGAAAGAGGCAGTAGTAGGTTCTTGTCTAGGGTCCATGACCTCACCAGCTACAGGTAAGTTGGCTAGATTTACAATACCAGGTATAAATTCCCCCATTGAGCCAATGTTAGGTCCAATTAGATGGTTGTTGGTTACCCCAGGATGGGATTGCTCCCTTGAGTATATCTTGTCATATGCTGATTATTGTTGTGGTCTGCAGGCTTTATAGTAGGGAAGGACTATTGATTGATTCTCTCTCTTGGCAGCTTGCATTGTACCTTTAAATACCAAGAACTGGTTCTCAGGAAAGAGGCATCTAGGTCAAGACCGGCTTGATTTCTATGTTCAAAAGTATGGTACCTTCAGCAATTGGATCTTACCTTCAAGCTCTGGGAATCAACAAAGGGCATGGCAGTAGCCTATAATATTTGAGGAGTTTCCTGGATTACCCTGACTAATAACTCAAAAGAAGGTTTCCCATGCCTGGAACTAGCTATTTTGTTTAAAAGAATATCGCTGTTTGGTTTGAAGAGCTGTGAATTACTAAAGTGGCAAATCCATTTGTTTTCACACACATGAGCTAGGATGCGTTTCAAAGCCTGACATGAGATTTTGGCTTATGTTATTAATGTATCCTTACTGTAAAGATGAGGCTGAGTGTAGACAATGACTTAAGAACTTCGTTGTCAGAGAGATGACAGATTCTGGGACCTTACAACAGCAGCCGGTCTCTCTGTGTACAGCTGAGAAAACTGAGTCTCTGAATGCAGGGGACCTGCCCATACCCTCTTAACATTACCCATGCTTCACACCATATTAAATAATAACTTTCCAATCCTGACCCAGGGATTTTCTTTAACAGCTCAAACATCATCACTGAAGGTCAAAGTCATCTTCTGGTACGTCCTGCCCACGTCTGTTGCCGTGTTTCTTTTTTCTGTGATTGGCTACTCAGTTTACCGTTACGTCCGTGTTGGCAAAGAAAAACACCCCTCCAATCTGGTGAGTGCTTGGCATGGTGGAAGACTGTTCTGACAACAGGAAGACAGAAGAGAAGGGGTAGAACACATACAGTTTCATATAAGAGCAGAATGGCCTCAAGCTGTTGATGAATTCTAAAACATGCTCTGTGCTGAGTAGAAGAATGCTTCTATAGCCTGTGTGCCATCTTAGGTGTGACCCCTGCACCCCACAAAACAAACAGAAAGAAGCTTCTGGACTTAATTCACCTACAAACATACCAACACTGAAAGTTGCCTGGGTTTGAAACAATTTTTATAACAGATAAGGTTGTGGGGTAAACAGATAAAAGTCATGGTCACTCTGTCTTTCTCAAAGTCCTATTTAGACATAATATGTGAAGGCTAAAAATAAAAACAAGTATTGAGGACTCATGGGGTACAAGGACACCCCGAAAGCTATTCGAGGGAATCGGTTTTCATGTTCAAGCTTAAGGATGAACGTACGAGTTTGGACACTTGCTACAGCAGAAAAAGTAGCAGAGCAAGCAAGGGAGGGCAGATGTAGTGGTGGAAAAGCTTATCATATGGCCAACCTGTCATGTCCCCCATCAGGGGCTCCACCGGAGAGCAGGCACCAGACTGCATAGTGGGAGAATATGGTGCTTTCTCAGAGCTTGGGCTTTCACGTGCAGAGAAATTTCAGTAAGGTTCTCAGTTGTGATGTCATGATAGCCATTATGATTTGGATCCAACTGGACACTTGGTCTAAAACTAAGTAAATAAATAAAGGCAGCTAAGAAGCCATCTAGGGGGAGAAAAAATGATAGTCCAGGAAAGGAGTGAGGGACATGAGCAAGGAATCCACACATAGGAGGCACGTGTTCATGACTTGAGCATATATGACAAGAGGAAGCAAGTTGAACAAACAAATGAGATCTTACTGGACCATCTGGTGAAATATTAAAAGTCTCTCCTTGGGAATCATCAAGAGATGCATTCCCATGTAAATGCATGTAATACATATGTTTGTCCCTGTTGGTCCTGTTCATTCATTTCTCTGCTACCCTGCTCCATTTAAGTGCCACATTTAGCCTCTTCGTGGAAAAGGGAGACAGCATCAGGGAGGGGAGGAGGGGGATTTGCAGTGATTTGAAGCATGTGTTTTTAAAAACCTGTAATTCTGTAAAACAATGGCGTGAAAGGTCCTGTTGTGTAGTGTTAAATGAAATCATGCCGTTGGGTGACAGGAAGATTGTGCCTTATCATCGTTGCTTCCGTCAATAACAGGCACCTTCCATGTACTCCAAAGCAGAACAAAAATTATGTCTGTGGTACTCAGGATGGAGCCTGGAGCCTTGCACATGCCTCTTTCCACTCCTTAGGTAGAGCCACAATTTTTAATCTTTTCTTTTGTGACAACGTCTGGGCAAATTGCCTCATCTGGCCTCTCCTCTCTTGGTCCCCAGAGTAGCTGGGCCTATGTGGGTCTTTCCGATTTTCTTCATTATTGAGCATCCCTCACATGATATAGACTTTTTTAAATCTACCATCAACTAGCAGCTGAATTGCCTATTTTTTTGTCTTTTGGGGGATTTTGCCTTTTTCTAGCACAATTTGAACATTATACCCATGTATCTGTTTCCTTTTCTGGTGCTGTGATAGAGTAACTTAATCCATGTATGGGCTAGGGGCTTTTATCTGCTCACAGTTCCGGGTTATAGCCCACCGTAGTGGGGGTGGAGCTAAGGGTGGTGTTTGCTGGAAGCAGAACATCACAGAGACAAAGGAATTCAAGCCTGCGAGGCCCAGCCTGGGAAGGTACCGCCCACGCACCTTCCTCCTGTCTCCCTTAGGAAACTCTCTCCAGGGGTCTTTCCTGAGACTGATACTCCAGTCCAGGACCGTGCATGGAGATAACCTAGAACCCCTGCACAGATGTAGCCCATGGCAGCTCAGCGTCCAAATGGGTTCCCCATTCAGGGGAACAGGGACTATCTCTGACATGAACTCAGTGGCTGGCTCTTTGACCACCTGCCGCTGATGGGGGAGCAGCCTGACCAGGCTACAGAGGAAGACAGTGCAACCAGTCCTGATGAGACCTGATAGACTAGGGTCGGAGGGAAGGGGAGGACGGCCTCCCATATCAGTGGACTTGGGAAGGGGCGTGGGAGGAGAAGGGGAAGGGAGGGCAGGGTTGGGAGGGGATGAGGGAATGCAATAGCTAGGATACAAAGTGAATAAACTAATTTATAAAAAAAATAATTAAAAAAATAAAATCTCTCACAGGAATGCCCACAGACCAGCCTCATCTAGACATAGACCGGTCCTTGCTCAGTTTCTCCTCTGGTGACTGTACATTGTGTCAAGGTGACACCAGAAACTAAACACCGTACTCTCTTCCTATATCCTATTTTTATGGCTGTGTTCATTTCATGTCCACAGTATACCCAGGAAAGGGCTAGGAGTCCTGACACCCCCAGCTTAGTAACAATGTCAAACAAAACAGACTTTCACCAGTCTTGCTATCTGCCATCTTCTTCTGAAAGAATGGGGAAGGTGACAGAACGTAATGGACTCCCTCTCTCAGTCACAGCCCTGAACCTCACGGAGATACACACAGATACTTACCAGGGACACAGTTCACATCCTCTTGCATTCTGTGGGTCTTGGGCCCCTTGGGCCTCTTGCCTTTCCAAGAGAAGTTTTGCCAAGCATAACTCCCTCTCAGGAGTTGGTCAGAGAAGGCCTCACACTATCTGGTGATGCTAGAACTTCTAGTTGGCAGCTACTTGTAATGTCTCTCCAAAGTGGAAAATATGAAATCTCATACTCTTCTCTCTGCAGATTTTGATTTATGGAAATGAAATTGACAAAAAAGTCTTTGAGCCTGCTGAAACAGTGTCACTTAATTTTATCACCCTCAATATGTTGAATGATTCTACAGTTTCTCAAAAGGATATGAGTTTACTGAAGAAAAGCAGTGATGACTCCAGCGTTGATGACCCTGAGCTCAGCCGGAGCTGGGCTGCACATCTGGAGGGGAGACATTTGGGCTACTCTTCAGACTTGACGGATATTGCCTGTGATGCCGAGCAAAGCAACAGAGACGCCTCCCCAACCCCGTATGAATGGCTAAGCTGCACCATGCCCACAGGGGAGGCGGAAATGGAGCCTGAGTACAAGCAGCTCTGTGGGCAGGAAGGGGCTGCCAGAACGGGGGAATTATCCGAGCCACAACTGGCTTTAGCAAACTTGGAGCTGCAGCTAGATGACCTGCCTCACCTGGGGCAGGATCATCCTGGCTCAGAAGATGGGCCGGAGGAAGAGCCATCTTCAACACTAGTGGATTGGGACCCTCAGACTGGCAGGCTCTGCATCCCTTCCTTCCCAAGCTCTGACCAGAATCCTGAGGGCTATGGACATCATGAGAGAGAAAATCTCTCAGAAGACGGCCTCTTGTCCAGACTCTACGAGAACCGCATGCCTGACAAGGATGATGAAGAAAATGAAAGCTATCTCATGCAATTTACGGAGGAGTGGGGGTTATATGTACAAATGGAAAGCTAACCCCAGACCTTCTGTTGACCAACTTCTACTGTGATGGGCCATGTGCTCGTCAACAAATAAAACAACTCTTCCAGTGAATGAGTAGTGGAAATGAGTAGGCCCGCCCGTGTTCAGAGTCCTCACTGTCAGTGGCGGCTCTTCCTCTTTCTGTTTGGGCATTTGGTCAGCCCTGCCTTCTCCAAGGGGTCGGCTTCCATAGGACCATCTTCCCAATACACACCGCATCCTGGAGTACAGGAACTTTCTGGAATACAGATCCCTGAGCTTTGCTGTAGACAGAGCAAGCATTTGCAAGGTGGGCAGGGACTTTATACAAAAGAGTAGACCGTGGTCACAGTTTATTACTTTCTAACGAGTTTGCCTGAGCAGCTATTTTCTGGCACTTTACTGTATGCATGTAACACTATCTAAATATTTCAATTATTGCATAAGCACCCCTTTTCTAGAATTTGGATGGAGAGCGGTTTACATGTAAAGAGCTCAACTCACTGCTCAGTCATAGTAATTCGTGTCAGTCAGGCACAGCCCTTTGTGGTACCTCGTCTGAGCTTCCGCCTTTTGTTAGAGGCGGTGTTTACCTTTTTTTTTTTTTTTGTAGCAGTGAGCTTTTGTTGTCAAGAAAATGCCCTCTCAATAATTTAGTAGGGGCCCTTGTTGCCTAAAACACGTGCCACATTTTATAATAGCATGCCATGCATGCTTTGAATGAGAGATACTGTTAGAAACATGTTTAAGAAACTGTAAACTGGGGAATGTTCCACAGCTGAAGTGCTGAGTCACTATTCTAAGGGACAGGCAATACTGCACAGTCTCTTAGGAAAGAATATGAATGAGCATTGCCTCTCCTCATAATAGTAAAACCAGTAGGAAGTAAACACAGGATATAGAAAAGAAGCAAGTTAAATGTATATGTAAGGAAGGGTGTGTTAAAGTTTGACACCATTTACTGTGAGCACTTGAGGGCATCATAAACCAACACCTTCCTAGTAATTCCGGTAACTACTCCCACCTTCATCACCATTTAATTAAATTCTGTATCACACTGCATTAAACGTGACAGGATCTATAAAACTGAACTATATTAAACGATTGATGTTTCAGTCTTTTAGACCCACAGAAACATCGGCGTTTTATGTATTTGTTTAATTATGAACTCCATCCACAGAGACTCTTTCAAGAAGACAGATACCATCCTACTTCCTTAGTAATATTTTCGGCAAAAGCAGACAGCTCTAGTAGGAGAGAGAGATTCTGGGGTCATGGTCTTTTGAAATTAACCACAAATCCAAACAGTTTCTGATTTAATGGTTTAATTTAGAGCATAATTATATTAATCAGAATGTTCTGTTCTTCTTGGTCTTTGCAGAAATGATTCTGGTGGCTTGGAAGAACAGATTTATGATACAAACTGGAAATGAAGTTCAGGAGTGAGGGAGAATAGGTTGTTTTTAAAAGCAAAAAGAAATATAATTGGTAGTTTGGCTTATTAATTCACAAAATATTTATTTACTTACGACGTGCTGGCTACATCCTTTAATGTTCTCCTCTGTACAATACAAATAAACTTTCTTATCATCACGAGGGTGGAAAGGCCTGGACTCTAGAGGGCTCTCAGAGCAGGGCAGGGCATGGAATGACCGTCATGAGAGACCATCTTTATTCTCTGTGCTTAGCACTAGAGGCAGAAGCCATCTTGACATATGAGAATCATGCAAATGTATGCCTCGCCTAACTTTGCTTTTCTCATCTGAAAGTACAATAGTAATTTGCTTCCTACTCCATGCCTTTGCTGAAACCTTTTTGTGTTGAACCACGTTTTCTGCTTTTGTGAAGAAAACTCTAATTTCTGTCTCTTGTCAAGGTAAGCATATTAGAAGTATTTGCCATTTCGGTGTCTTGCAACATGTGAACATACACACAGACGGACAACAGATAGACAGACAGACAGACAGAGTCCCTGACTTAATGAGGATTCAACTTCCATTTTAAAACTTGCTCATGAGATAAAAGGTATATGCATTCTATAGAAATTGTAAATCCCCCAATTTTCAGAGTTGCTTGCTCTCTTATCTAGTGGCATTGGATGTCATTGTTCGTGTTAATGCTGGGGAATCACAGGAAGTCCCAACATCCAGTCAGCTCTGTGGTCACAAAGGGGAAACAGCTCTGTGATAGACTGAGTTGCTGTGGTAGCTAGGTGATGCTAAGATTTGACTGAGTGTCTCCTCAGATCCGTATACTAAAAGGTTGATGCCAATGTTATGCTCTTAAAAGGACTATGGACCTCAAGAGGGTGGGGCCTAGCGGGAAGGACTCAGATCATTGGGAATACACCCTTGAGGGGACTTGTGAGACCTCGGTCTCCCAATCTTTGTTTCCTGGTTTGAGGTGTGAACACTGGTTCCCTTAACCACTCCTGACCTGGTATGCCACTGTCAAACAGTCTAAATCCAAGAGGCTGTCCATTTTTTAGTTCAGACCCCCAGAATTGTGAGCCAAACATCAGCATTTCTTTACTTCATGACTAGCCTGTGCTGAGTACATTATTATGATGATGTGAAAGTAATATAGTATGTCAAATTCATTTTCAAGTTACATTTTCAATCTTTGATGGGATTGATTAGTTATATAACCATTCATACAATTAGATAAGTGTGGAACATTTCTTGTAGGGGAAGGTCACTGCTTCTCAGATGTGGGAGGCAGCTGTCATGTGTCCTTTTCCTCTGGCCAGGCCCCACTGTCCCCTCCACATCTTCAAGGGACTGTACCCTGAGGACCATGTATAGCCGTGAGTTGTCAGGGTTCTTGACTGATGCTATCCATCTTATCACTCAAGGCCAGGCTTTTATGTACTGTTTCTGCATAAGATTTCTTATATTCATGAAAACCTTTATCACTGAATCTATACTCATAGCCCATAACTCCTAAACAACTGATGCCCCCACTGTGGCTGAAAAGATGGCTCAAAGGTTAAGAATACTAGCTGCTCTTCTACAGGGCCCCAGTTCAATTCCCAGCGCCCATATGGCAGCTCACAACCATTTGTAACTTCAGTCTCAGGGGTTCAGATGCCCTCTTCTATCTACCACAGGTCCCAGGCACACATGTGGTACACAGATATACAGACAAGCAAAACACCCCTACACATAAAATAAAAATGAATATGTTTAAGGAGAGAAAGAAAACTTCACCACAGTGTCTAAAATTCACTGGGAAGCAAATGAAGCCAAGCGTCATATCTTGCCCATGGGATGAGAGTGGGTAAAGAGAATCCATCTTTACCAGCCAGCAGCAGCAGGAGAAAGATCTGATGTCCTGGGTCGTGCTCAGCTCTAAGAAAATCAGGACAGCAAGGAAAAAAACCCTCTCCACAGCCCAGAGCACAAGCCTGCCCAGTGTGATAAACACATTAAACAGAGAGCGGATCACCATGGCTGGTGACTGGGTCATAAATCATTCTCTCTGGCCCACACATTACCACCCCCTCATCTTCCAGATGAACCCAAGAGAAATTATCTTAGGATTGTTTCTCTCTTTCTCCCTCTTCGGTTCCTCACATTACATCAACCATAAATCTTTTATCTGCAGTTGTTTTTGAAAGCTTTTATTTTTTTAAGTGACAATAATTTATAATAATCATATGGCTGTGGGTGTTTTAATAATTTGTATTTTTATTATATAAAATACATTATGATATATATATAAGTCATAGACCAACTAGAAATGTAAAGAATTTTAATTATTTACAATTAAATCCCACGTGAATTTAACCACTGCAAAGTGTATTAGAGCAGAGAAACTATTCTCAGTTGGGAATTATTTTATCCTCCAGGGAACATGACAATGTCTGGAGACTGTGTCTTCTGTTTTTTGAGTTCAGTGTCTCACTATGCAGCCTAGTTTACCTGGAAACAGTTTTATAACTCAAGCTCCTGTTAGACATGTGGGCTCCAGCCTCATGCCACAGGCTCTGTCAATGGCTGGCCTTACCGTCATGTGCTATCACACCTGGCTTGGACACTTTTTTATTGTTGTGCTTCAGAGGGAGGCATCTAATGGCTTCTAATGGAGATAGAGTCAGAGGATTTCACTAACTATTCTACTCCCACAAAGAGGACCCTATAACTAAGAGTTACCCAGCCCAGAATAGCCCAGAATAGCTGTAGAACTTCCCAGACACTTTCATGCATATACCCCCAAATGTAGATCATGTTGAATTGTTCTGTTACTTGCTTCTTTCACTCAAAAATTGTCTAATAGACTATTTTAATTTAACTAATGATTACATTTTGATGTGCCAATTTTTATTTACAGCAGAATTCAACACCATGGTGGGAATTATTTTCTCTGAGCAATTTTTTTTTTAGTTTTGTAATAGCAAAAACAGTGTCTAAACTTTGGAGATATTAAGAGTCCTTCACAGGCCAAGCATGGTGGCTATGCCTGTAATTCCAGCACTTGGGAGGGGGAGGTAATACTAGCCTTAGCTACATGCTAGCTCTGGCTATGAGACATTGTTTCAAATAAAGAGGTCCTTTAATTTTGTAAGGATTTCGTTTGACCTGTCTGCAGCAATTCTGAGCTGTAACTGCCATTACTTCCTGGAGTATCCCCAGTTGGTTTTACTATATAGTTTCTCATACATAGTTTCCCATATACTGTAAAAAAAGCAAGCAAATAACATAGTTGATACTTTCCTTTTCTCTGGGACAAAAATACCTGACAGAAACAACTTATCAACATAAGAATGTATCTTCATTCACAGGTCTGTGCAGAGGAGCTATGGCACTTGGGCTCTAGCCAGGGTGATAAAGCTCGTGGTGTGGCCTGTGACCACTGCATTCATCAGGAAGCCCAGACTGAAGCCACACTCCTACAACCTCATGTCTTCCTGCCAGGGTTCATGTTCAAAAGTTTCACGACTTCCCAAAACAACACCACTTCCAGGAATTAACTGTTCACAAGTATGAGCCTTCTGGAGACATTTCATTCAAACTGTAACAAGCAGTATGTGCAACTTAACTACCCAGGTCATACTTGAGACTACTCAGAATGTGCCTCATGTCCTTGATACTATCTTAAGACAAACCAGGTACATTCCAGCTGGGATGAAGTCAGCACTGTCTCAACCACTTTATAAGCTCTCTACTTTTCATTCAAGCCCCAGGATCCACTGTTCTTGCTGTCAGTCAGGGCCATGGTGTTGTCAGTAAGTCCCTAGTCAACACCTGAATCTGCCTGCCTCATTCTCTGCACTCTCAGAACCTTGGATCCATTCTCATACTCTAAGGCCTGGCTGTTCTGGAATATATATGAAAGTGCTTTTGATATGACTGAGTCTCTAAAAACATTGTTTCTTGGTGGTCACTACCTCTCCCAAGTGACTTGATGACTATCACATGCGTTTTCACCTGTAAGTACTGGACAGGTACTAGCTTTAGTCCAGCCAACCCTCAACATAGACAAGCGATTGAAGGCAGCCATGTCTGTAACATGCATAGTTATTTCTATACCTTCTCTAGCTCCCAAATAATGACATGGAGACATATTTATTAAAAGCTTCAGGTACAATAGCTGGCCAGATACTGAGCTATTCTAACCTGACTATGGTGCCTCTCCTACTTCCCAGCCACATGGCCTGTTACCTGCCAGCTTAGTCTCACCCTGGTTATTCCTTCTCCATCTGTGCCTCATGGCAACTCCCCTTTCTGGTCCCCACCTGGGACCCTCTTTCTGGGCTCAGAAATCCTGCCTTATCCTCTTCTGCCCAGCTATTGGCTGTTCAAATCTTTATTAACCAATCAGAATGTGACGGAGAAGAATGTTTACAACATACCACAGGATGCTTTATAACAATGGCAATGCCAAAGTCCAGACTACAACCAGATCTCTGGCTACTGAAATCAGCGTTTCAATACACAGTGCACAAAAACATCCTCCAACACCTGACTGCACAGCCATCCTATTGCACCCTGCCTGGTGCAGCTCCAAGATTTTGATACCACTTTCTCTCTTTAATATTAGCAAATTTTCCATTTGGTTTCTATTCTGGTCTTAGTTCCAGTAAAATCCAAATTAAAGTTCTTCCTGTACTTCTGCCCACTTACTATCAGCTGCATCGTTGCATCAAATGACAGCTTCCTGTTAATATTTGAAGGGTGAGACTCCTTCTGGCAGGAGCTACATCTGCCTTTGCTGCCTAAGGGAGCATAAAAGTCATGCGCTGCCTTCTGCTGCTCAGTACATGTCTCTTCGTTTCTGCGTCTATCGGCTCTGGATGAGCAGTACTCAGAGGCTTCCCCTCACACCAGGGTGGACATCTGGCTTGTGGTCATGCTTCCGTGAATGGACAGATGAACACTGATGGGGAGAAGAAGTATGACCACCCATTTGCATCTCTGCAACTGATTTCCACGGAGTACTGCTCTGAAGGGCCTTATATAAATCGTGATGAATTACATGCTGTGATTACATACTGTGCTTCTTCTTCATATATTCCCCAGGCTTTGGGTAGAAATTGATGGATGTATTTAAATCTACTTATGCTGATTTAATAGGTAGACATTTCAGGATATTTGATGTGAGATGTAAAACAGAGAGATTTCCATCCCAACCCCACAAAAAGGAGGTATGAGGTTGACTAATTCACCATTTTGCTTTTAAAAGAACATAGTAGCAAAACCATAAAGAAAGGTGAATAAATGAGTAACACAGTGAGGAATCACAGTTTCCCCTTTGGAATTGGAGGACAGAGCAGGAGGAGAGGGAGGGATCATTAGAATTGTGATAGTATCCTTATGGAAGACTATCTATAAGGAGAACAAATTGTTCCTTTTATTATTTTTTTTCAAATCTGGCATATGTGCCCTAATATATGTACATTTACTTAAGTGAAATGAGAATAGAACTCCAGAGCCCCTGATATACTTTAATGTCATCCATGGAGGTCCCATAACTAGCGACCAGCTTCATGATGTTGGTCAAGGCATTTGGAATTTTCTCTTGTAAATCAGAAATAATTATGTCTATGGTCATATCGTATTTACAATGCTACATGAGAAAGAGCCGTGGACCATTTGATTAGTTGAGTTTCTGTTCTGAAGAACATGATTGAGCATCAGGGCTCTCCTAACAACTAACAAGAAAGGAACACTTGACCCTGGCAGGCAATGAAGAGGAATGTGAGTCACAGCAACTTGAAATGCCACCTTATTGATGTTAATAAGTAAAAGATCTCAGGCACACAAGCGTGCAGTCCCACTGACCAACACAACCATCCCTTCTTTCTGAAAGAACTAGAGTTGCTCTTCATTAACTGATTTGAATGTGTAAGAAAGAAAGACGTCAGTATGCTCAGCCTTTCCATTCAGGGAACTGCCCCTTTCTGTGCTAAGTTGGCCTTGATTACAAATGCTTAGTAACCATTATTAAATGGAATGATTTTGTTTTTCCTGTGTTTCCCATTTCATGGTAGGTTATTGCAACTGACTTCCAAAATGAAAGACTGCAGAATTACAGATTTAAACAACACTTTCAAGTACAAACATCGTTAATTCATACATAATTTAAAAATTTAGAAATTTAACCTTTGCAAAATAAGGAAGTAAAAATAAAAACAGATGTCTGTATAAATGGAAGTAAAATTAAGATATTTGTATAAACAGAAGTGTCAGTGAGACATTTATTGGCATTCAATTACACCCTAATCTTAAAAAACTAGGAGTACTGTGTTCCTTCTGAGCATTACATTTCAGTAAGATTGTAAACCAACCAGAAAGCTATTTTAAAGAGATCTGGAGTCTGAGATCTACAGAGAAGTAAGAATGCAATCCAGGATTTAGGGAAGCTCTGAAAAGTGCCACAAAGACTCTGCAGTGAAGGGACATTAGACACAGTCTGATGTGTCGTAGAACGGAATTAGAACACATAGGAGTTTCTAAAAGACAGACTTCAGTTCCAAGACCAGAGGCATTCTTGATTCTTAACCACATGAGGCTGAGTTTTCCATCACGGAATGGATGAAGCATAGGCTGGTTTATATTAAAGCTTTTGAAAAGAGAATCCCCTCATAGGGTATGGTCTCTAAAATAGCTCCCATCTCTCAAGATCTAACACAAAATATAAATAAATACATACATACATACATACATACATAATTTTTTTAATTTACCTAGGATGATTGGAATGATCTTCATTTCTTCTTTTCCTTCTCCCCCTCCCCCAAGCAATTCATGAGCTTGAAAGTGTGTTTCCCATAAACTACCATGAACTTGTCCTTGGCCTCATGGACAAAGAGCCAATTAGTGCCTCCTTGCCTGTGACTGATGACAGTCCAGGAGTTGGCACTAGACAGGCAGCTGAGCTCAGCCTTCCAAGAGCTCAGCATGACTCTAGAACCCCCATCGATTTCCTCCTTGTCCCATCACTTCTTATGCTTAAGCATATTCCTTTGGAGTTTTTTTTTCTTAAGGAAAATTTTGAGTTATGAAAAAGGACAGGCTACAAACAGGCAAAGAAGCTATCATGTACCCACAAATCTCCATATTCTATACCAATTCCAAACATCACAGAAACAATGCTGCAACTCAATAAGTACAAATAAATCATAGTCAGAGTTGCCAGAAACTGCCTGTGTTTCCCGTAGATCTGAATAACGTTTTCTGGTCTTGTCTCGGTTGTCCAGAATACCCCAAAGATAGATACGGTTTAGATATCAACTGTTTCTCCAAAAGGCTCATGTGCTAAAGGCTTAGTCCCCAGGAAATGGCAATGCTGAAGGGCAATGCATCATGAGGGTACTAGCTTCATCAATGAGTGAATGCACTGAGTCCATAGCAAATGGGCTGCTGAGGAGGTGGGGCCTGGCTTAAAGAAGGAAGTCACTGGGGTCATGCCTTTCCAGAGTGTATCCAGTCCTGAAAGCTTTGTCTCTCTGTCCCTGCTTCCTACTTGGCATGAGGCGAGTAGATTTTCCTCATGATGTTTCTCCCTCTTGTCAGACCTCTAGAAATTCAGCCAGCCAATCATGAACATGAGCCAAAATAAATCATCACTTCTTCAGGTTCTTCCTCTCAGATATTTGACACAGTGACGTTCTAGGTAATGCTAGAACAAAGATTTATTTGCTCAAGTGTGACTGTTAAACATAGCTTGCCTCATACCGCCTTTTTCTACCGTACTCAGTGTCTGAGCCTGAATAATCATACTTCTGGGCTTTCTCTACAGGTTGAAAAATGAAAGTAGAGAGAAAGGTAATGGAACAGGGACTGTTCGTAGAACCTGTACCTTATACGGTGTGCGACATCCAGCCCAAGTTTGTGATGGACAAACAGGTGCACTGAAACCACATGCAATGCTTAGCTGGGCAACAGCAAAAATTAACAGATATAACTAAAATTATTTCAGTGTGTAATGCATCATTTGACTTCTGCAATGTCAAATTGATCAAGATAAAACTTGTCATTTTTGTGTGAGGCTCTTGTGACAATTTTGTCTTTTCAATATGAAAATGGTATTTACGTCTCTTTTTTTCACTGTTTCTAATACCTAAAACAATACCTACCTCATCGTAGCTAGTTGGTTAAATATCTGCATGTCACTCAAGAGAAAAGAACACTGCATGTTCATCAGGTAGTGATGGACCTACTGAACCAACTGCCAAGAAAGGTAAAAACAGTTATAAAAAAGACCTTATTTTTCCATAAGATTTCATTTTGTGTGCACAAAACTAGACACAAAGCACAATCTAGACAGGGTTTCATGGACAAGGGGAGAGTCAGGGGACATGCTCTGTTCCTGGCTTGTCTGTGTGTGCTTCAGAGGATGTGAGTAAGATGCAGCTTGTCATTGTGAAGCAAGAGAAGCCAGCTAGGCTCTGAGACAGGGGCTGTGGAAGCACCCAGGGCTATCCTCCCATACCTGTGGGGATCCACTGGAGAGCTTCACAAGAGACTGATGCCGTGTGACACAGCCCATAAAGGTTCACATAACTCAAGTTTGACTGTGGAGGTGGCTGAGGATGCACCTTCACTTTAAAAAAGATAACACGGGCCAGCCAGACGGCTCACAGATATCATCTACGTACCCACCCCGGTATGAAGGAAAGAACTGAGTTCTGTGTGTTGTCTTCTAGCCTTCACATGTGTACTGTGTGGGGATGCACCCAAACACATATCTCACACGAATATGTGCAGACATACATGCACACACTATAATAAATAAATAAGATAAAGAGAATATCCTGAAAGAGTAGACAAAAAGAGAAACATGTGTTGTGCCCCCCCCCCACCTTGCTAAGTGGGTTTTTTTTTCTGTATTTGTTTTAATTTTGCTGTGATTTTGAAGTAAAGCCTGGTTTGTGTCCGGGAAGTTAAGATGTGTAAAGAGAGGACAAAGAGGAGAAATGCTGAGAAATGGTGGAAAACATAAGATTAGGAAGGTTAAGTCTGACCAAATCCAGGCAGAGTTTAGCCCGGAAACCCCAAAGTGAGGAATAGCAAGAGTCACTAAAATGACGAGTCTGCACCAGAAGAACCAATATGGAGAATCCAAGAAAGGCAATACTGCCTTCAGAATCAACAAAATCAGTTCACACTGGAGCAGACAGGTTGAGGCCACAAGCAGAGCTGTGGTAAAAAGACACTGGGTCTAGCAAGTTTATATTACAGAAAGAATTGGTCAAGGAGCAAAAGTCTATGATGCCCATCCCTGTATCCACAGGATCGAACATCTGAAAAGAATTTGCTTCTCCAATAAAAAATATCAATTAAATCAGTTCTGCTGCACCTCTACAAACAAAACTAAGCCACCATTTGAATTAAGGAAAATGATCACAATATATTAAACAAGAAAGAGTTCCAAAGCAATAGAGCATAACATACTTTATACATAGCTATCTATATTTTTTAATGTTTTGTTTCTAAACATATACATGCAAGCACATGGTTTTTCTTCCTATTTACCTGTTTCCATTTCTAAACATGGTGTGCATCACTTGAGACATTTTAAATTCTTTATTTGAGGTGTGTGTGTATGTGTGTACGTGTGCACACATGTGGGGGAGGATATGCGCCCCTGCAAGCATATTCATGGAGGTCAGGGGAGGGTGTTGATGTCCAGTTGTATCACTCTCCACTTAATTCTCCAGACAGAGGCCCTCACTTAGACTTGGAGCTGGCAGTCCACAAGCCCAGTGACGCTCTCATTTCTGCCCTCCTGCCCAGAGGTGAATTATAGACACACAGAGTGCACCTAGATCATAGACACACAGAGCGCACCTAGATTATAGACACAGAGAGTGCACCTAGATTATAGACACACAGAGTGCACCTAGATTATAGACACACAGAGTGCACCTAGATTATAGACAAACAGAGCGCACCTAGATCATAGACACACAGAGTGCACCTAGATTATAGACACACAGAGGGCACCTAGATTATAGACACAGAGAGTGCACCTAGATTATAGACAAACAGAGAGTGCACCTAGATTATAGACACACAGAGCGCACCTAGATTATAGACACACAGAGCGCACCTAGACCATAGACACACAGAGTGCACCTAGATTATAGACAAACAGAGCGCACCTAGATGATTTTCCTTAGGTTCTGGAGATTTTAAACTCAAGTCTTCAAGCATGTGAAGCAAGCATTCATTTTCTTATGTGTACATGGATTATTTTTATTTTTATTAATCATAGTTTATTCACTTTGTATCCCAGCTGTAGCCCCCTCCCCCACCCCCTCCAAATCCCACCCTCCCTCCCTCTTCTTCTCCTACACCTCTCCCCCAATCCAATGATGGGGGAGGTCCTCCTCCACTTCCCTCTGACTCTAGCCTATCAGGACTGGCTGCATTGTCCTCCTCTGTGGCCTGGTAAGGTTGCTCCCCCCTCAGATGGAAGTGATCAAAGAGCCAGCCACTGAATTCATGTCAGAGACAGCCCCTGTTCCTATTACCAGGGAACACTCTTGGACACTGAGCTGCCATAGGCTACATCTGTGCAGGGGTTCTAGGTTATCTCCATGCATGGTCCTTGAAGCAAGCATTCTTACCCACTGGGCCACCCCTAAAATTATTTGAAAGGGAAACAGTAGAAATTCTGTTATAAACACATTTGTTCTGTGATTGGTACCACCTTCAGGAACAGAGAAGCCTTTGGGCAAGTGCATCTTTAAGGGCCAAAACCTCTAGCAAAAAGTTGTGAAGATGGAATAGTGAGAATTATATAAGTAGTATCTTCACAGCCATGTTTAAAAAGTAAACAACATGTCATAGAAGCTCAGATTCAAATGGAATACTACTCAACAATTAAAAACAAGGAAATCATGAAATTTGCAGGCTAGTGATAGGAACTAGAAAAGATCATCCTGAGTGAGGTATCCCAGAAACATATGGGATATACTCACTTATAAGTGGATATTAGATATATAACATAGAATAAACACACTAAAATCTGTACACCTTAAGAAGGAAGCAAGAAGGAGGACTCTGGGTAAGATGATCAATCCTCATTCAGAAAGGCAAATGGGATAGAAATAAGAAGAGGGAGAAAACAGGGAGCCTACCACAGAGAGCCTCTGAAAGACTCTACCCAGCAGGGTATCAAAGCAGATGTTGATACTCATAGCCAAGCTTTAGGCAGAGTGCAGGGAATCTTAGGAAAAAAGGGGAAGATAGTAAGACCTGGAGGGGACTGGAGCTCCGCAAGGAGAGCAACAGATCCAAAAAATCTGGGCCTGGGTTGTCCTGCAGAGACTGATACTCCAAACAAGGACCATGCATGGAGATAACCTAGAGCCCCTGCACAGATGTAGCCCATGGCAGCTCAGTGTTCAAGTGGGTTCCCTAGTAATGGAAACAGGGACTGTCTCTGACATGAACTCAGTGGCCTGCTCTTTGATCACCTCCCCCTGAGTGGGAAACAGCTTTACCAGGCCACAGAGGAGGACAATGCAGCCACTCCTGATGAGACCTGATAGACTAGGATCAGAGGGAAGGGGAGGAAGACCAGTGGACTTGGAGAGGATCATGGGAGGAGATGAGGGAGGGAGGTTGGGGTTGGGAGGGACTGAGGGAGGGGCTGCAGCTGGGATACAAAGTGAATAAACTGTAATTTACAAAAATATAAATTAATAAAAAAAAAAAGAAAAAAGAGGGCTGGAGAGATGGCTCAGAGGTTAAGAGCACTGGCTGGGTGCTCTTCCAAAGGTCCTGAGTTCAATTCCCAGCAACCACATGGTGGCTCACAACCATCTATAATGAGATCTGGTGCCCCTTTCTGGCCTGCAGGTGTACATGCAGGCAAAATACTGTATACATAATAAGTGAATAAATAAATAAATAAATAAATATTTTTAAAAAAAGAAAGAAGAAAAAAATGCTTTAGAATGAGGAAACAACACCAGATAATGACACCTGACACCAACGATCCAGAAATAAACAGCAACCTACAGCTATCAGTAAGAACCATGGTGGTCCTTCAGTCAGCCACGGAAAAACTGGGACCAACCAGGGGTGCTTCAACTGTAAGAGTCTGAAAGCAGTGGTTTTCAACTCTCTGAGTGATGCCATCCATTAATACAATCCCTTGTGTTGTGGTGACCCAACCATAAAATTATTTTCATTGCTACTTCACAGCTGTAATTTTACTACTGTTATGAATCGTGATGTAAATATCTGTTTCTGACGATCTTAGACGACCCCCGGGGGTCGAGACCCACAACGCTGGAAGGACATGGCTGTGGTTCAGTGAGAGAGAGCTTGCCTGCGCCATGGACTGAGTCCTCATCACTGTAAATAAGTGAGTCGTGAGCCCAAGTGAACTGCGTAGTAGGGTGAATTTCCTTTTATTTTAATGTTAGATCTGGAACAGAAGTTCCCTTAGAAAAACTGTGATGAGCTTAGAACCCGATACACAAATGTATAACTGTATAAGCAAATGACTTAACCTGTTAAATATCGTTTGAGGCCATACATTAGGTATGAAAAAAATTATTAAGGGTTCAAAGTTTGCACGGATTTTACAAAGACCTTACATGCTTGAATATGACCATTTCTGGTTTGGATTTGCATTTCCAGCTTGGGTATGGAAGACTGGGCTTCGAAGTAGACTTTGGAAACGGGTGGTGGCTGTTTGCAGCCCCGTGAAGAGGCAAGTACAATACCCTGCCTTCAATCCCCAGCTCCAAAAACATGTAGATTTTGAAAACAGCACCACATACACCAACTTCCCGTTTATTGCGAAATGCGCAAACTCAGCCTCTCTCTTCAGCACAGACGATTCCAGGTGTTAATTCGTTCCTAGGAAGCTGTTGCACCCAGTCAACAGAAGCTTCCCCTAACTGCACGGATGCCCTCTGCTCTCTCGTGCAGTCCCGGCAAGTCTGGCATCTGAGACGGTGCGGAGTGTGGGACCTAGGCTGCCTGCCCGCGTCTCTGCGGAGCCTGCAGATGTGCTGCTGGAAGGTGGGCGGTTAAGTGCAGGGAGAGGAGTGCAGGGAGGCAGAACACAGCAATTAAGTCTTCCCTGAACTGCGCAGGGGAAGCCACGGGCGTTTCTATCCAAAAATGACTCCATCTGATCCCACAGTCTTCTCAGAAAACTCCGTCGTGTCCTGATCACCCTGGATCCTTTCGTAACAGGAGGGCACTGTCCGTGCCCGCTCCCCAGTTCAGAAATGGAACAGAGCGTAGTCACGGCCCCCGCCCACCCATCCACCTTCTGCCTACCCTCCCACTGTACTCTCTACTTCTCTTCCCGACACTGAGTCAGGTTTGGTCTTGGCCAGATCCTTGCCTCATCACCGTGGTCCCTCAATGGGGACAGCAGGATGGTAAGAACCACAGCTACCAAAATGTCCTGGCTCCTGCATCACCCTCTCTCTCTGCCCCAGGCAGCCTTAGAGGCCTGCTAAAGGCTTTCAGAATGAACTCCCTGCAAGATGTAGCTGAGGTGAAAATAGCTCACCTCAGGTTTGCAGAAAATCACTACTGTGTCCGAAAGGTTCAATAGAAAGTAGATAAAGATTGGATCCGAGTTTTACACACGACACTGCCAACCAGAGATTGGGGCAGGAGTGTAAACTCAGCTCTTCAGCCTCTCAGACTTGTTGATCTGATTCTGATATAATAGAGTATATTTCTCATGCAGGAATGAACATGCTTGGGAGGGGTTTTGGATCATGTTTCCTTGTGAGATTTTGGTTTGTTTGTTTATGTTCCCTGCTTTCCAGCCAACTGAGATTTTAAAGCTGCGCCTTTTCTTTTTCTCAGAACTACTTGATAAAGGATAAAGTGCTTCCATTTTTCAGACTTGAAAACTAAACGTCCAAATGGGGAAAAAATTCAAGTAATTGTCACAGTAGATGTCGGTAATTAAAATTGTGAAAGCATTCTTTTCTAAGAAGCTCCATAATGCATGTAGACTGTCCTTGCCCTGTGGCCAAACCTTACCTAATTCAGATCTTTTCCTTTGAGAACATCTTGGTTTGTTTTCAGGTAAACATGAGCTCTCCCTGCCTGCCAGGAACATTTCAGGGAAAGTTTCAGGGACAATTTGCTCCACCATTTGGAAAAGGGAGACTTCATCTCTTGAGGGAGTGATGGCCCTTGCCAGGATCTGTAAGCATCACAAAGAGGCACATGGAGTCTGGGAGGTCTCCCTCTGTGCCCCTTGCTCCTGCCTAGCCAGGCAGATGGAAAACAAAACAAAATAGCTGAATCCTGGAGAGAGAAAATGAGTTTGCTGTCACAAATTCTTGTCCCATTAGACAATACAGATTTTTCAATTCCCTGAAGAGAAACAAGTGGAAAGATAAAAATGTGGTCAAGTGTGGTGGTGTACACCATGACTCAGGACATGAAAAAAAGGTGAGGAGTTCAAGGCCAGCCTTAGCTATGTAGCAAGTTAGAAGCCAGTCTGAGCTCATGAGATCCTAGACAGTATGAAGGCACTTCTATTAGCTAAGGGACGAAAGACCCATTTCTTTCTCTTATTTTTACTTGCCACCGGCAGATGATTAGAAAAGGTCAGGATGACTTTGATCAGTTTCTAGAATTAAATAAATGCATTATTATTATTATTATTAAGTATCTACCATATTTGGATGCTGAGGATGTAGCATAAATGACATGTGTCCTGCCCTCAAGGAACTTACAAGCCTCTCTGCGCACCAGCCATTTAAAATGAGATGTTTCTTTCCCTGGCAGGGAAAATCACTATTAAATGGGTTTTGTGCTTCTCTGACCTTTTCCTGATGATTTCCAAGTCCCCATTTCAAACGTTCGCTGGATGAAAATGATGGTCTCCTGAGAGTCACGAGGCCCAAACACCTCCCCATCAGCCGAACTCTGAGCCGTGCCCTACGCTCCTCCTCCTTCCTTCCTCAGCCCCACTGGAAATTCTGTTCACTTCTTTGATCTTTCAGGTCTTTTGGTGGCTTGAGTAAAAGTGTCTCCCGTGGGCTCATGTACTTGAAGAGTTGCTCTCCAGTCGGTGGTAGTGGAGGAGCTCCATCACTGGAGTTAGGGTTTGAGAGCTTCAAGTCTCCTGTCACTGCTGTGTTTTGGTTTAAGATGTGAGTTCCTTGCCGCTCTCACTAGCTTACCCTCTGCTGTGCTGTTCTCACCACCTGGACTCTAATCCTCCGGAACTGTAAGCCCAAAGAAACTCTTTCTTCTGTAAGTTGCCTTGGTCACATTTAATCACCAAAACAGAAAACCAAACTTAAAGAGCCTCTCTCTGATTTTATGGCCACCGTCTTAATTCAGGGTTTTAATCCTCTCATTGGGAGCACTTAAGTGCATTTTTGCTTATTGCTCTGGCATAGACCCAGTCAATCTCCATTTACATCATTATAGTGTCGTTTTATACTGCATTATGACTCTCTGGAGTAGGCACCAAATTCTTGACTATTGTATCCTGGGAGTGTGCACCGTGATTGGCTAGGGACAGGCCCTTAACTCAGGCTTATTACATGTATTCAAGAGTGGCAAATGGATACATGTGTCATTGGCTGTCTCCACACTACTGTGAATTTTTTGGAAGACCTCAGTGACCACTCTCAACATTCTAGAAGCTCTCTCCTACTTAAGAAATTGTTGGTTTCATCTGCCATGAGCTAGCAAAGCAAATCATCACACTTATTTGGACATCATTTAAATCAAGAGTGTGTACCCTGTGGAGTCCCTCTTCTGTGGTGCAGCATGAGAGTTTCAGAGCACTGGCCTTGTGCAGACTGTCTTGGTAGCTGGGGAGCTTTTGTTTCCTGCTTTGGTGCAGGCCGCAGCTGTCACTCAGTCTAAGTCATTAAAGTAAGCTTCCGTGTTAAAGTTTCAGTCATCAGTGATTCTAATTTTTAACTTTCATTTTAAAAGAAATCTTCCAGCGGTCTACAGCAGGGATGCAAAGTGAATAAACCATAATTTATAAAGATATAAATAAATTTCAAAAAGTGAAAAAAAAATTAAAATTAAAAAAAAAAGATATCTTCCAAATTTTCCTGTAAAGATATATGGCAAGAGTCTCGGGCATACTAACGTTTTATTATTTGTTTATTATTGATGTGTGCCTGTCAAAGTATGTATGTGAAGGTCACAGAACAACTTTATGGGGTCAGTTTCTGCCTTCCATCTTTATGTGGACTGCAGGGCTCAAAGTCAGGTTGTCAGGCTTGTAACTGCCAAGCCATTGCAGCAGCCACTGGGCTTAATATTACATTCTTATGATAAGCTTTGTCCAGCCCAGGGCTCAAAACCCAGTAAAACACACACACACACACAATGAATTTGAATACCTTTAACTCAAAATGAGTAAACATTTACATTAGTCTGTCAAAAATGTCCAAGTGATCCTACAGTTAATGGTTTCTTTTTTACTGCAGAAATGTACAAGACACTCCTGAGACAATCCTCATCACACAACGCTGATTTCTTCTTTCAACTATGGTTGAAGATGCTGAGCGCCGGTGTAAGGAAAAGTGTGGCTGGCAACTGAAGACAGGTTATCTTCTCTGCATTCATAGCAACCATCTTACTTAGAAGCACGCACCACCCACCATCTTTGGAACGGTCCTCCAAGTGAGCCCACACACGAAGCCAGTATACAGGTGTGACCCCAGCACAGATCTGTAGCGTGGGATAAGCCAGTGAGATTCTTTTCTCCATAGACTCATAGACTGAGAACTTAGACTCTAATTAGCAGGATGGAAGCAGCTGGTCAGGAAGAGAAAGCTCAGAGGAGCACTATTGTGAAGATGGCGGGAAGGCACAGAATGATCTCAGTTCAGAGAGTGACTGACTATATATTTTCAGCACCTACCTAGTAAAATAATGTGGGGATTTTTTTTTCAAAGGCATAGAGGAAATGTTATTAAAGGTACTAAAGTATAAAGATTTTTTTCCTTAAATTATTTTACAGGGGCTGGAAGTATAGCACAGCCTGGTGATAAAGCCTTGGCCTGGCACATGCAAGGCCCTACTTCAGTCCCCAGCACAGTAAAAGCACAAAAAGGAAATTGTTTCTGAAGGACTTTGTGTTGGTTATACGGGGGTGCCATAGTGAAACACAGCAAAGCTGAAGGGCTTAAACAAGAGAGCTCTGCTTTCTCACCGCTCGGGAGGGCAGAAGTTTACAGCCAATCTGCCATCAGGGCTGGTCATGCTGCAGCCTTTCTTCCCAGCTTGGAGATGTCATTCACCATCTACTGTATCCCTGCACAGCTGTCCTGAGTGCTTGCTGAGAGGAAGCCCCGGCTTGCCTCTGCCTCCACCACTCTCGTGGTGGTCCTCCTGGACAGTGGTGCTCCTGGACAGTGGTGCTCCTGGACAGTGGTCCTCCTGGACAGTGGTGCTCCTAGACAGTGGTCCTCCTGGACTGAAGCCCCACACTCAGTGTCCTTTAGCCCCAGTCACCTCACTGCAGACCCTTTGGCCTGACCAGTCACAATGAAACTCAAAGTGGTTTTTTTAACACACAAGAGGGAATGCTCATCCATAGTTCATCAATTAAAGACATTAGAGTCATAATCTTGTATACTGAAGGTTGTTGATTATTAATATTTCTTATTGATTTATCTTTTAGTTAAGCAGCAGTTATTCCTAAACCGTCTGTATACCCAAATCGCAGCACAGAGTCTAGGATTTATTTAATTAACCTAGAGCACAATGCTGGGCAGTGGTTACTCCATCCTAAACCTCTAAGCCCACATAGTTTCCTCCCATTCAAATTTCCCACATTATACTTGCTTTTTAGTCATGCCTTAGGTCTGGTTCATCTCTCCTCCTGGTTCCGAGTCCTGTCCTGCCGATCTCTGCTCCCCGCTTCCCCCACTGGCCTCCTTCTTCTCCCCTCCGGACCTGGATGTCCCACCCTATTCTCTCCACTGCTCAGCATTGGCTGGTTGCTTTACTGAACTTACAGAGAACAAATGGTAGCATGTTTACACAAACTTGAGATAGGTGAGGCTTAGAATAAACATCACAAAGCAATGTCAGGATTGAAGCCAGATAGTGAGCTAGAGAAATCAGCATTTGAACGAACAAGGGCAAATTGCATACATTCCATAAGAACATTATACCAACAACTAAATAATACTTTATGTGATATCTTGGCTGGTTATCACATTCTTCTCTTATTCCTGCAAAGGTATACACTAAGTCATCAAAATGTGTTCTTCTGGCAGCTTCATTTTCAATCACTATAATTAAAAGTAATATGAGTTTCTCTTGGAAAATAAAGACTACAAGCATTTTTTGGTAATCTTTTTAATTTTGAGAAGGTATTTCTGCTGATTCAATCATTAAGACATTTTATGAGCTGTAACAATAAATTATTTTGAAATATGGATATCAGTAAATCCAGGACTGATAATTATTACAGAAAAAATATTCTACAAAGATTTGATTTTTCATACAAACCAGTTTCACATCAGCCTGAATTTGATTTTAAATGCAAATTTGTACAATGGCATTTCAGTGCTTCCTTTTATATTTTGTCTGCCATGTGGAAACAAGGCAAAAAACTGACCCCACGGTTTGTGTATTACCAAAACTTCTGTTTATGTGCTATCACTAAGTCATTAACTGCAAAAGAAAATTAAATTTTAAAGTGCCTGCTTTGTTAGTTACTGAGCAATCTGAGTCTTCATATGTAAATGTTCTAGTGCATCGGTTGAGCTCATCTTTAAAATTGATTTCTGGGGCTAGAGAGATAGTTCAGTGGTTAAGATCACTGGCTGCTCTTCCAGAGGTCCTGGGTTCAATTGCCAGCACCCACACAGTGCCTCATAACCACCTTCTGGCATGCGGGTGTACATGTAAACAGAGCACTCATAAATAAATAAATAAAGATTGATCACTACTTCCAAGTTTGTGAATCTTTATCTTTCAAAAGGTTGTGATGACTTTCAAAACCAGAAGTTTAAACTAAAAAACAAACAAACAAATAAACAAAAACCCTATTAACTTCCTGAAAGACTTTATTACAACATCAATGTGTACATTTTTACTTTGTAATAATTTACTAGCAAACTTTTTTTGCTGAGAAAGAGCAATTATTGGCTAAAGAGTTAAAATGTGTGTGTGTGCTTCAGGGACAGATTGGTAAACTGGTCCCTGGGCAGGGTCTTAGTGGAGCTGGCATAGAATGCTGTTGCTGTTGCTGCTGATGATGATGGTGAGGAGGAGGAAGAGGATGCTGCTGCTGGTGGTGGTGGTGGTGGTGGTAATGGTGAGGAGGAAGAAGAGGAGGAAGAGGAGGAGGAAAAGGATACTGCTGCTGCTGCTCACAATGATGATGACACTGCAATCATCACCAACCTGGGCCAGGGCAAAAGTCCTGACTCTGTGGCCAGATGCATAGCTGTTTTTTCAAGACAGGCTTTCTCTGTGTAACCTTGGTGTCCTGGACTCGCTCTGTAGACCAGGCTGGCCTCCAACTCACAGAAATTTGCCTGCCTCTGCCTTTTTGTTTAGATCTAAAGAAAATATATATGTATATCAAACATTGAAAATGATAACATATTAAGCTTAACAGATTTTATATCAAAATACAAAAGAAACCTAAAGATTTGAAAAGATGATTGTTTTAATTTTATTTCTGCTGCTATCTGAAATACACTGACAGGATCAGCTTTAAGGAAGAAAGCCTTTATTCAACTACAATTCCAGGCTAAGTCCATCATTGTGGGGAAGTCAAGACAAGAACTTAAAACAGCTAGTCTACAGTCAAGAGCTCAGAAAGAGTGAGTGTGCTCATGCTAGGTCTGCTCTCCACACTTAAATGGCCATCACACTAGGGAATGGAGTCACCCTAAGTGGGTTTAGGCTTCCCGAATCAATTAGCATAATAAAGACAATCCCAGGCTGTCTTCCCAGATCTGTATAGATTTTGTCACACTGACAATGAAAGTTAACCATCACAGTGATTAATTACTATTTGATTCACACTCCTCTTGATTATATTACAGAGTATTTCTGGTAAGATTACAGCAAAATTGAAGCGTGATGTAATTTAGTCTCCACAGACAGATTGCTCACCTTTTCATTAGGCCTTTGTAGGGACCTCAAAGTTGTCTCAAGACATCCCAAGACCAAGCATTCAGCATAAAGCAGATTTATTTGCCCCAAAGAGACAAAAGGCAGGAATAAGGGACAAAGACAGGGGGTAGAGGATAAAGGAGAAGGGGAAGGAAACAAGTGAGGTGGGAATAGACCTTGGGGGCTAGCTTTAGGAATGTAATCTAAGGGTTTTAGGCAAGGAAGAGGGAAAAGAGAGAAGAGCAAGACCTACCAGGGCCATGCTCAGGCTGACTAGAGTTTCTTCAACTTTATTCTCTTTTTTGTGCCCTTTTTTCTTTTTCTCTGAACTCTGAAAATGACCAAGATGCTTTGATATGGGCAACTTTTCTTTAAAAATGCAAAATGAATTTATTGCTCTTGAAAGTAGATTTTCAAGTTCAATCTGGTTGTACAGGCCTGTAATGGCAACAGTTTGGGAGGTCAAGACAAGCAGAAGATTAAAGTTCAAGACTTTCTTGAGATACAGAGTAAAGTGAAGGCCACACCCAAGCAACATAGTGAAACTCTGTCTCAAAATATAAGGAGAGTTCTGGAGATCTAGCAGTTCAGGGCTGGAGTTCTCGCCGCCCTGAATAAAGCCTAGGATTCCACTACTGAGGAGAGGCAGTTCTAAAAAGACTAGTTCTAGAAAGTTCTAAAAGAGAGACTGATTATTGTAAAAATCAATGCCAATATGTTGAGCCAAACTTAGTGTTGCAGTCTTGATGTCCCAGAATTTGGAAAGTAGAATTAAAGATTATATTGCTCTTCCTTAGTTACACAGTGAGCCAAGCCCCAGGCTACATCAAACAAAACATAAAGTAAATTTCTCTTTGCCTACACAGTGCCACAGGTTTAAGGTATGACTGCATACTGCTTCCCACACCTTGTCTGCCCAACCATCCAGTCGAATTTACTTACAAAACAGAAGCTCAAAGATGAACTTATTCTTTATTTTAAGATGGCAAGGGTAGGTGCTCAGCCAAACAAATGGTCCCTTCAGAGTTCAAGGCTCCTAGGACTGTCCTGTCCCAACTTCTGATTGGCCAGCTCTCCCATCCTTCCAAGCACTGTTTCTGTCTTCTCCATTGGAGACTCATAAAATGACCTATTGTCTTTTTAAAAAGAAGAAAGGAAGGAAAGGAAGGAGAAAGTGGGGGATGGGAAATCCCCTATTGGGTAGCTACCACTATATTCCCACTAATTAGCCATTCCCTCCTCTTCACTTCTTAAAAAAAAAACATGGTTCTTCTCAGGGGTTCTGTGTGCCACATACCTGGAATGCCTCACCTCAAAAGCATGCGATTATTACTTACATGGCAAATTCAAGCCGCAGTCCAGTCGGCTAAAAGTTTCTAGAAAATATTTGACTTCCTTCTGCTCCCCTTCCTCTTCTGAGGAGGAATAAAGACAGAATGCTGGAGGTTGAAGGGTCACCTTGGCACCCTGAGAAGTCAGAGCTGGAACACTGTGTGCTGAAAGCTTCATGAAGCTGCGACAGAAGCCTCAGCTGTGATCATCTCTGCACTTGGTGTCGCAGTGGCAACATGTTGGCTACTCTGGATTCCCTGCAGCCGAAAGCAGATGCCCTTACAGCCTGCTCGGTTCACATTATCCGTGACAACTCTCCTGTGTCGGTGCCTTCTCAAACTGTGCTGCCCAGCAAAGCCTACCCCTCTCCAGTCTAGGACTGGCCTTAGGCTATGAACCACCAGAACTGCTATCCCCTAGCAGCTGCTCTTACTCTTTTCCTGGGCTAGGAAGTCCTTCAGGCAGGAGCGTTACATTTTGTAATACATTGCACACTTGCTTGATTTCCTAATTCCCTGCCTTCTACATTTCCTATACACTGTTCTTGAGGGAGTCCTCATTTTCTGGACCACTTCTTGGAAACCCAACCTAAGGCATACTCTGAAATACCTGTGTAGAACAGGCGTTACAAGGGATTGAACAAAGGTAATTTATAAAAGAATCAGCGTTATGTCTCCTTGCTTTTTTGTTTTGTTTTTAAGACAGGGTTTTTCTGTGTAGCTCAGACTGACCTCACACTCTTGATTTTCTATGTAGCCCAGACTGGCCTTAAACTCATGATTTTCTTTATTCTGTCTTTTAAAGGATGGGATTATAGGTGTCACTACCAGGCCCTGATGAAGAGGCAAATAGTTTAAATGATTATCCCACGTCTGAAGAAATCTTCCTCCTTCATCACAATCTTAACTGAGACCATCCCAGGAACCTTTAGAAAGTTCAAATATAATAGTCACACACAATTTAATTGGTTTAAATACACTGTAACTGGCATTACTCTCAGGAAATGGCTCCAGCTTGATACCAACAAGAACAACAGTAGAGAGAATACAAAACATATGTTTGTTGACAGGGGGCTTTCCCACACCTGAAACAGTGTTAGTGAAGACACTTTCCAGCATGGTGCCAGCTGGCATAGGAACATAGCTTGACATCCTCAGCCTCCCATCACTAGCTACTCTTAACGTTCTAGCAGGCATGCTCATCTTTTCTGCTGGCAATAAGAAATCCATTTCAGAGTTCTGTTTTGCATAGAAAACAAAACAGTTTTATTCAAAGGCTGAGTCTCTCTTATCATGGTATTGTTAGATATCTCGATGTTGATGAGGCTGTAATTGTCCCTAAAGACCTAAGTCAATATTTTCACTGAGAAAATTGCCCAGTTCTGGCAAAGAAAGTCAGAATACACCAAACTGAGCCACCGAGGTCCTGGCTAGCAGTACCCAGCTGAGGCCTGAGATGGAAACCGATGGCTCATCCTCCCTTGAGGTGACTCAATCACCTCCCACTGCCAGGAGCCTGGTGGGTTGGTGAAGACACACACAGAGGCATCTCTTAGGAAGCAAAGGGACCCTCTGAATTCAGTTCTGGAAGGGCAAAATACTCCTTCTGGTTTGAAGAAGAAATAATTTTCTTAAAATTGAAAAGTTCTTTTGGCCTTAAGGGATCTTTCTCAATAATACATTGCCTTCTGGCTCCTACTGTTTATTGAATTTTTTGTTAATTTAGAGTTCTACCAAGCTGGGTTTAGAAAATATCCCAGTAAAAAGCTTCATTAATTTTAAAGATTCACTGAACTGGCTGGGAGGAAACTTCCACCTTGGGTTCATTTAATGCTGAGCTTAATGCTTTTGATGTTAAAGAAGCAAGTGAAACCCTGCTGTTCTGACACTTTGCCCTGATCCATGGTGGATAAGAAGGCGACTGTGTGTCCAGCAAAGGCTTTTCTATTACATCATGAGAAACCTACTCCAGGTACCCTAAATAAAGAAGAGAAAAGTGTGCAGATGAAACAACCCTGCTGTTTTACTCAGAACCGGAGGACAGACTACGTGTGAACTCACTGGAAACAGTAAGAAACTTAAAAGCCCTCTGGAAGTCATGAGCACCCTGATCCACTCAGAACATCAGGGCTTCCTGCATATCTGCACGTTCATCTTGCACATGGCCCAACACGCTTGCCACCTGCTCTTTCTGGCATGAGCTCTCAGCTCCAGAGCTCATCATGAACTGACTGCATAAGCAAAACCCTCAAGAGGGAAACCTAATTGGTCTCACTCGCTATTGAGCCAACCTGGCCACTGGCTCCCTACCCTCAGGTCAGGAGCTCAGTCTGAGCAGCCACCTGCTGCCTGCTGCCACTTAATGCCAAAGGATCTCTGTGACAGAAAGCAATGGACAACTTAGCAGCCTTAGATGGTTTGTTTTCCTGAAAATACTATATGCAAAATTATATCGTGTGGAGTATATTAGAGTTTATGTAAAAAAAAAGTATGCTCTAAAATATCATTTATCCCTGTTGCAGCAGTATAACTCATCTATGGCTTTAAAAACAAGCGAGATTATCAATAGGTACCAAAGAAGCATCTGAAAAAATTCATTTACTTCCAAGGTTGTCTAAAAGCACCATTAAAATGGCAAATTGCAAACTTATTAAAATTTGTGATAGACAAGAATTTAGAAGTTTTACTATAGAAAGAAAATTTTACAAGATATTAAGCCTCTCTTATTAGCTCACAGTGGGGGAAAATGGATAGAAAATGTGTTTTTCTGATAAAGAGTCTTAATCTGCTGAGAAAACGGGTCATAGACAGTCTTCAGGGTACAATCATAGCAGCAGGGTGATGCATAGGGAATCTTGTGGAAAAGTGGGAGGAAAGAGAAAAGGACCTGGAGGTGACAGAGAAGCTACAAGAAGACCAACAGAACCAACTAACCAGGGCCCAGAGGGGCTTGCCGAGACTGAAGCATCAACCAAGGACCAGGCACAAACTGGACCTAGGTCCCCTACAAAGATGCAGCAGATGGGCAGCTTAGGCTTCATGTGGGTCCTCCAGTAAAGGAAGTGGCAACTGCATTGGACATAGACTTACTTGTCAGCTTTTTGATCACTTCCCCCTGGTGGGACTGCCTTGCCAGGCCACAGGGGAAGGGTAGATGCAACTTGATGAGCTGGGGTGGATGGGAAAGAGAGCTCCCCTTTTCTAGGAAAAGGAGAGAGAGGAAGTGGAGGGAGGGATGGGGCTACAACAAGAATGTAAAACGAATTAAACTAAAGGAGAATTGGAAATACAGCTTAATGGTAGAACACTAAGAAGTTACACATATACATGTATCCAACAAACTTGCCAAATAAATGTATGCATTCTGACAGTTTATACATCTGAATTTGGGGATCTTATACACATGCCGTCATGTCTTTTATGAGTTATAATATTTTTATTCCTCTCGTGTTTTGTGTGTGTGTGTCTGTATGTTTGTGTATATGTGTGCTTGTGTGTCTGTGGGGGTCTGTGTGTCTGTGTGTGTGTCCCTGTGCATACAGGTGTGCACTCATACGTACAGATGGAGACCAGATTTCAATGTTGTGTGCCTTACTCTATTATTCTCTAATCTCTAATCTAATCTTATTTTTTATTATTTTCATCTCCTTTTCTACATGACACACAGAGAGGGTTTTTAAATTCACTTGAAACACATTGTTGCAGAAGCATAAAATTATTGGGGAGGCTGTATCAGGACTGCAAGCTCAAGGCCATCCCTGGCTACAAGAACTTTCAATGAACTTGAACTGAAAGATTGATCAGGCTGGCTCGCCAGCCCACAGAAAACAAAACTCACATTTTCCCCATAAGGATGCAATCATTGTTGATGTCCAGGAGACTTGCGATGTAAAAGAGAGTGATTTGTAACAGAAAAAAAAAAATCCCATTTCCATGACTACCCTACACCTTTTTGGGCTTGACACACGCAGAAGCAACACAGGAAGAGAAGGTACAGGGCCTTGAACGTAAAAACTGTATAGAAGTCGAACTAGGGTCATGATGCTGTTACTGTCTAGTAGCTGAGCAGCATTCATAAGCCAAGCTTATTTCTGCTATGCGGAATGGGTAGAAAAGTATGGGGTGGCTGCTTTAGTCAACCTGACAAGAATTGCCTGGGAAGGGAGTCTCCATGAGGAACTGTTTGGCCTGTGAACTTGCTTGTGAGGAATTTTCTTAACTGGGTTGATGGAGGAGAGAAGATGGAAGACTCAGCCTGGATGTAGAGTTCAAGGTCACTGCTGGAGAGAGGTCTCAGGGCTGAGGAGCACTTGTTCTTGCGAAGGACCCAGGTTCAGTTCTCAGTACCTACATGCTGGCTCACAACCATCTGTGACAACAGTTCCAGGGAATCCAGCGCCCCCTTCAGCCTCATTACCATGTATGCACAGTGCACTTTATACACGCAGGCAAAACACTCATACATAAAATAAAATAATAATGAATTTAAAGAAAAAAAGACTTTAAAGTTTTCATGCTTCAGGAGAGAAAAAAGATAAACTGAGATTCGAGAGATAAGTCAAGAATTCATTTTGTTCCCTGAGATAGAGGAAATAAAAGAAAAGCCAAATGGGAGAAAGCAAGACAAAGTTGGGGGGGGGGGG
>CM053767.1:6629092-6689807 GCA_028658305.1 Pachyuromys duprasi
CAAACTCCTGGGCTGGACAATCAAGTTCCACTGGGCTATACCCTGGCCAAGCAGCAAAGTCTCATTTCTAAAACTGCAGAAAAGCACTAGGAACTATGACAGTGCGGAAATGATCAAATTCTAGCTTGAGATACTGTGTCCACATTTGAACTCAACATTTCCCTTTGTTTGTTCTGTTTACAATTCCCGAGACCTATCGCTTCAGGAAATCTGACGCATTTCTGTCTACTCATCAAATTATTCTAGACTGTCGGCTTCTCACCTCCATAATATTCGCTTGGTCTCAGCAAAGGCTTTTTTTTTCTGAAAATACTGTTGCTTTTGTCAGCAGAACCAGTTGGAAAAAAATGTGCCCAACTTAATATTTCAGTGTATGTGTTCTCATGCCTCCTTCTTGCCTAACTTAGCATTCCATTCTCCTATGTCACTATATGTATTATTTTAAAACTTTCTAATAGTTTATGTATCTGTGGTAATTTATTTAACTAGTCATGCAGGCAATGACGGTTCTAATATACAGCTTAGATGTCCCTGCTACTCAAAATGCTTTCCTGGTAAAGATTCCTGACCACATAAGGAAAGAGCACATATATTGGGGACTTTTTAATTTTTTTTTCTTTGAGACAGTGCAGCCCAGATGGCTTCATACTCCCAGTGACCCTCATGCCTCAGAATCGTGAGTACTGAGATTGCAGATATAAAACGCCAGGCCTGGCTATATAAACTTATTTAATACATTTTTTCATTGTTAAATAGACAAAATGGGAACGGTTTATAAATCCTAGTAGTAGCTCTTATCACCTTGATTGCCAGTATTTATAAACCCTGAAGTCTGCCAATTTCACATGAAATAAACAACAGATTTTTTATGCCTTTGCACACATTTTATTTATTCAGCTAATATTTACTGGATGCCACCATGTACCAATCATAGACGTAGGTCCTAGAGCTATGGTAGTGAGCAAGATACTTCATCTGTAGACTCTACCTACTTCAGGTGGCAGAAAGTAATAAACAATACAATTTCAGGGCAGACGATCTATGAAGAACAGTACAGCAAGGTGCTGGTGCTATTAGGCATAGTTAAGAGTGATATTTTATCCAGGAGTTAGGGAAAGCCGATCTCAGTTGAGGTCATAGCTAATCAGCAGCCTCAAGGAAACAGAGAAAATAGAATAAGCACAATCCCAGTGTGTAAAAATATCCAGAGAAAAGGATGAACTTGCTGTGTCTAGGAACTGTAAGAAGGCACTGGTGTGAAGTTCTTTTGTGGGTGGGTGAATCATTCTAGGTGAAGGACAGACAGCCTTACCATTATTTAGATTATATTCCGAGTATAATAAGAATGTCTAATGAACGATCATTCTAACGTAAGTAGCAGACACTGGATGGAAGTAATTTGTTGGTGAATTCATGGGATAAGTCTAGAAGGAAATGTGAGAAACTTAACCTGGGGAAAGAATCTGGTGATTTGAAAGAAGGAAAGGTGCGATGCTATCTTCTCTTGCATAACTCGGGCTATGCATGTTACTTATGCATTCCCTAGTGAAGAGGATCAGCTTCTGGCGCTGGATTGAAGATTTCACTGCAGAAACAAACCTGAAAGGATGCAGCAACCTGTGAGAGGTTGTGGAGAGCTCAGGGGAAGTGGGGCTGCAGATGTGAAGAATTTTGACAGTAAAATATTGGCTGGTGGGTAGGTGTGGCCTTCAAGAATGAAGGGAGAGCAGCAACGACCTCTAGGTGCTTGAGAGACACTACTGATCTGGAAGAAGGAGACCATTACAGAGAAAGAATCAGCCGCAAAAGGATGAGGGGTGGCAGGGAGGCTGAGCACACCCGGAGGTGTCAGTGTGACAAAGACTTTAAAAGGAACATGGGGTCAGTGACAATAAACTCCTCTGACAGGAAACATATGTGGATGGACAGAACTGATTTCAGGAGGAGGGGATCACTGATGGCCTTGGTAAGAGTGATGTCAATACAGTGGTGGGTTGGTAATGGGTGACGAGTGTGTGGTTGGTGCTCTAGCTCTTCAGAATTTCTAACACTCTTATTTTCCGTTGATATTTAGGCTTTTTCATATTGGAGTTAAAGAAATCTGTACGTGTTCGTTATGTTGGTTGCATATGATTTCCCACTGGTTTTATCATTTTAATGTTCTTAGGTGTTTTATTAATTTATGTGTTTGCAAACATTTATTACTTTTGCAGTTAGAGTCAAAACTTAACTTCCTAAGAAACAGTAAATAAGCCACCTGTATTTTCCTCCTTTTCTTTTTTTTTACCTTTTTAAAAATAATTTATTTATTTTATTTTATGTGCATTAGTGTGAAGGTGCCAGATCCCTTGGAATTGGTGTTACAGACAGTTGTGAGCTGCCATGTGTGTGCTGGGAATAGAACCTGGGTCCTTTGGTAGAGGAGACAGTGCTCTTAACCACTGAGCCATCTCTCCAGCCCCCCCCCTTTTTTTATACCTTTTCATGTTTTATGTTTAACATTATTTTTTGAAACCTATTTTATACCAAGGATCCATCTAACTCCCTCACCTGAACTCCAGTAATAATATTTATAATCCATTTATTGAGCAATCATTTTTTTTCTGTTTTTTTATTCTGTTATGGGTTAAACTGTGTCCTGCAGTGAAATCTGCCACTCTTTTCCACCTTGGGAAATAGGGGACATTGCAAATGTGATTGCTGATTATGAGGTCATGTACAAGTAGGGTGTAACCTAAATCCAGATGCCTAGTGTGATATCATAGACACAGGTGCAGAGAAGAGAAAGGCGGAAGAGTATGGAGACACAGAAGACAAAAACAGAAGCCCTGTGAAGACAGGCAGAGAGTGAGTTACCGCAAACCGTGACCTGAATGGAGCCAGAGAAGCTGACAGAAGCTGGTCCTCTGGAAACTTCACAGTGTTCATTCTCTGCCTCTGTCCAGATTTCACAACTTTTGACCTCTAGAGAAACAGAATGGGTTATATCGTGTGTAGCTGTACTGGGATGTTTCCTTACAGCAACCATAGGAAACTAATGCATCATCAGCACCTTGCAGAGAATCTTCTTATAAACCGGGGTCTGCCCTGTGACTTCACTGACTGTATCAATGATTATGCCAGTGCTTTATTAAGAGTATTACAGTTTATTGCTGCTTATCTTTTCTGAATCTTCATTGCTATGAAGAGACACCTTGACCAAGGCAGTTTATGAAAGAAAGAACTTTAATTCCCCAATTAAAATTAAAATTGCTCAGTTTGAGAGGGTTGGTCAATGGCCATCAAGGTGGGGAGCATGAGGGCAGGCAGGTATAGAGCTGGAACAGTAGCTGAAAGCTCATTTCTGATCCAGAAGTTACAGGCAGAAAGAGAGATGAGACTGAGCTTGGCGTGAGCTTTTGAAACCCCAAAGTCTACCACCAATAACATGCCTCTTCCACCAAGGCCACACTTCCTAATCCTTCCTAAACAGTCCACCAACTGGGAACCAGACATTCAGATATGCAAGAGACTATTGGGGCCATTCCCATTTAAACCACCACAAAGTTGATCTTTACAATAGCATTCTTTCTATAGTAGATATATCAAGCCTTATTTCCCCCAACACAAATCTAATTATTTCCATATACACATTGCTTCCTAACTTAATAGGAGCATAAATTCACATTGTGGGCTGGAGATGAAGCCCAGGGATAAAACACTTGCCAAGCATGAGTGAGGCCCTGGGCTGTCTGTGGCACCAAGATTACACCAAACAACAAAATCTGCACTTCCTTCACAAAAATATACTTGCGATTTTTAAAACCGGTTTAAACACAACAACTTACATCTTTTCCAGAAATTTGGTACAGTGTATTTGTGTATGTCTAGATCATAAAACATAACAAAAACTTATACTTATCGTTAAGAAAAACTCTTCAGAAGTTATCTTATTCTTCTCTCATACATTACATCCTGACCTCAGTATCCTTTCCCTCCACTCCTCCCAGCCCACCCCTACCCACCCCGTTTTCCTCTAGTTCCACTCATCCTCTGTTTGCCTTTGGAAAAAAGAGCAGGGCTTCCAATGATATAAACTGAGCATGTCATAACAAGTTACAATAACACTAGACACGAACCCTCAAATCAAGGCTAGACGAGATGACCCAGTAGGAGGAAAAGAGTCACAAGAGCAGGCAAAACAGAGACGACCCCCACTCCCACTGTTGGGAGCTCCACAAAAATAACAAACTACACAAGCGTAACATATATTCAGGAGCCCTAGGTCAGACCCACACAGGCTCCTTGATTGTCGGTTCAGCCTCTGTGAGCCCCTTTGAGCCCTGGTTAGTTGATTCTGTGGGGTGCGTTCTTGTGGTGTCCTCAACCCCTCTGGCTTCTCCAATCCTTCCTCCCCTCTTCTGAAGGATTCTCCTGGCCCTATCTAATGTTTGGCTGTGGGTCTCTGCATCTGCTCCCATCAGTTACTGGATGACACCTCTCTGGTGACAGCGGGCTAGGTACCTGTCTATGAATACAGCAGAATATCATTCTAAATCATTGCATTGACTTGGGGGAGGGAGTACAGCAGCAGTGTTTGGTTCTGTCCTCGCTCTCTGGGCGGTCATGTCTCTGGTTGCTGGACCTCTGGGCAGTATCAGGTGTGCGCTTGTTTGGCCACTTCTACAAGTTCTGTACCAGAATTGCCCTAACACATCTTGTTGGCAGAACATATTGTAGGCCAAAGATTTTCTGGCTTGGGTTGATGTTCCAGACTCATTGCTGGGAGCCTTGCCTGGTTAGAGAAGATGGCCAGTTCAGGCTCGGTGTCCTTCATTATTAGGAGTCCTCACTAGGATCACTAGGCTAGATTCCAGGAAGTCCACCGCACTAGGTTTCTATATCAACCCCCAATTTCAGTTATCTCCCCCAGCACTCTCTCTCTCCACCTCCCATCTTTCCCCACCCTGTTCCCATCCCCACCTGCTGTCAGTCCACCTACAAAATCTATTCTTTGTCCACTTCCCAGGCCCCTTTGGGCCCTCCTTGTTAGTTAGCCTGTCTGGGTCTGTGGATTGTAGCATGATTACCCTTTCCTTAATAGCTAATGTCCACTTGTAAGTGACTATATACCATGTTTGTCTTTCTGGGTCTGAGTTACCTTACTCAGGATATTTTTTTTTAGTTCCGTGAATTTGCCAGTAAATTTCATGATGTCATGGCTTAAATAATTATTTTTGATCGTTATGTATCTCTTTGATTTCTGCATAATTTAAATTTCTCAAGAACTCTTTCCCATCTTTTATGTAAACTATGAAACAGGATTGCATTTGATGCAGGTTTCCACATTCATCGTGCATCCAGCTGACACCCAGCACCAACCATGAGCGTTTATCCCAAACCGTACTGTTTTTCTACATCTTCCACTTCCCTGGATGCTTTAGGGGATCAGTCTTTCAAGGCCCCTCAGGAGCTACTTGTACCATGCTACAAATATTTCTTTCTCTTTCTAAAGTTACCACTTTCTGCCTAGAGTTCATCCTGTATTTATGTGTTATATAACAGCACTATCTTTTATTTATCTTATATTAGCTTGAACAATATTTTTTCTACATTATGTCTGAATACCCATTAGCCAATAAAAGTTAGATCAGCTAGTTTCACCTGTTTCTCCTAAATGTATTCTTCCAAATCACCAAATTGGGGAGGGGGGGGTTGTAAGTGATGAAAACTGTTTTTGTAGAGAGGATTGCAGCATTTAAACGCACTCTTACATAGGTCACTGTTAGTCCCTGTAACTATGCCTCTACCTACAAGGCACAGATAGCAGTCTTCCTGTGATGTTTCCCAGCTTGTTTCAGTGTGGTAGAATCAGAAAGACTGAAAACAAGCTCTGGTTTTGTTTTGCTCTCCATCCTATGGGTCCCTGTTGGTTCATTCATTTAATGGTGTATCAGACATCACTGGGGGCTTTAGAGATTTGGGTTTTGTTTTGCTTTGTATACAGCAGCAGGAGAGGAGAGGCCTGTCAGAACATTGAAATGGGAGAGGAGGTACTAGTAGCTGAGGAATAGGGTGGACATGTGCCCTTTGACCTTCCACCCTGAGAACACACCCCGGACAGGTGAATAGGTCAGGTTACCTAAGCATCACACAATCACATGCCTTAGCATCTCCCACCAGAATCAGGATCTACCATGCACTTTTTATTCAGTCATCCATCCAACAAAGATGTAAGGAGGACTGACTGTGTTCTGGGACCCAGAGAACCCAAAGTTCCTTGTCCAAGGTATGGATCAAATTCTCCAGAGCTGTGTCCTCTGACAGTTGGAAACCTGAATACTCAACTCAAATTCCTCTGAATCTCTCTGGATTCAAGCAGAATTTCCTTCTCTATGTACAAGAAATTGAGCAAATAATGCAACTTTCCTTTGTCTCAAGTCAGGTTTTCTCAAAAATAGAGTTCGATGAATTAGATGTTAAATGAGGAACTATGCACAAAACGTTGAGTAATAGCTGATATCCCTGATCTACATTTTTTAAAAAGCAATTTCTTTAGCTCACCCTCAGCAAAGAAGTATAATATGATAGTTGCAATGTGTCTAATACACTTTGAAGGTATACGTATAGTAACTTCACTTGAAAATGCCCTACCTAAAGTCAATTTGGTATCTTCTACAATGCATGTGACACGTTTGAGAAGCAAAATCACCATCCTTCCTTTTAATGCTAGCAGACTGTGCTCCAGTAGAATGGAGTGTGAGGCTTCATTTTCTTTTGCATGCTATCTCTCCTACCCATCTTACAATAACAGCCATTAAATGATGCTTAATTACTGCAGTGTTTGGTGCCTAGGAAACAGCCTGTGCCCACTTCTTACTGTGCAGATCAAAGCTTCACAGATGTGTTAGACCACATCCATTCCATCCAGCACATCAACAGAGACCGTTAGTCAGTGTGGACAGGTGACAGCACATATGAAAGTTACTTATTCCCCGCTCAGAATGTTTGGGAGTGTTTCAACTTTTAGATTGGGGTGGAGGTGGGATATTTCCATATGCATGATAAAATAACTTGAGGAAAGAACCCAAGTCTAGACATGAATTCATTTATGCTCCATGTGCACATTGTACTCGTAGCCTGAAGGCCATTCAAATATTATGTTTTTAGGGCACCTGTGTTTTGACTATAATCCATCCTGCAAGATCACGTGTGGAATTTTTCCATTTATGATGCTATGTGGGTGCTGAAAACATTTCAGATTTTGGAGCATTTCCAAATTTTGTGCTCTCCATCTGTATTACTTAAGAAGAACTTTGCAGAGTAGGGACAAAAGCAAAGCCAAGTGAAGCTCCATGTTCTAGCCCTGAGGACACAGCCTAGGAACTCCTGGACACTGGGGAGTCCTCAGCCAGAGGTTCTGTTTTACCGCCTTGGTGGACTTGGGTAAAGGCCAAAACTTCCCAAATCATCCCCTATCCGTGAGTGCACATAATTTTTTTTAATCACTGTTAGCTACTGCCCACCATTCAAGGTCAAGTGGCAATCACACTGATGTGTAGGGAATCTGTGGTAAACAGGTTTTCTGGTGGCTGGGCTGTGGCTAGGTGCAATTTAGAAATTCTCTGGATATGCAGCTGCTTCTCTAACCCTCAACAGAGGCTGCCACCCTCATTCCTCACCCCACCCATCCTTATGGCTCCCAACCTAATGGTGAATGTATTTGGGTACAGCCAAAAGGCCTGTGCGTGGTCTCAGCTCTGTCAGTTACCAGCTAATCCTGTAAAAATGAACAAGTGTCACCTTCTTGGACTTTTTCTTCCTCTTTTATAAAATGAAGAGTGATTTATAGGATTTCTAAGATCCCTTCCAAAGCGAATATTCAAGCAAACAGAGTCTAGCCTCCTCTATATGAAAGCCCTTCCAAAATTTAAATGAAGTTGTCACATCATCTCTCCTCTGCAAACATCCTCTTCTGAGAATCCCTGTCACTCCTGGTTTCCAGATCCCTCTCAGCTCTGGCCATTTTCCTCTGGAAGTAGGCCAGTTCATAAGCTCGGTTCAGATAAGGGGCACCGCGGAGCCTGCCTGGGACTTCTTCCAGGGCACCTGATCACTGCCAGAACCAAGACTGGCAGGCTCAATTAGAACATCTGGTCACCTTCCTTGTCCCCACAACCCTATGGCACAACCACCAGCTTCATGGATCTCCTGAGTCAGATTTTAAATCCTGGCTACTAAGAAAGGATATTAAAGTACACGCTGATGTTTCCAAGACTTTTTTTGTTTGTTTGTTTCCAAGACTTTTTAACTTAAGTAAAGTTTTCTTTAACATTAAGAAAATTCATGGAAATGGGTACTTTAATGCACCTCAGTTCCCAAAGAAAGGCTTGTTCTGAAGGGGTGGAGTGAAGAAAAAGCCATCACCTACCAGGCTAAACAGCCAGAGACGTTGCTGCCACCGTGTGGCAGTCGCTATACTGTCTTTGTATGGACAGAAGGACGGCTACACAATTACTGAGAAAAATATTTTCATTGTAGGAGTCCTGAGACGGAGAACATCAGGGAGCCTGCACATCAGGGAGCCTGCACACCCGACAAAAAAAAAATGAAAAGGAAGAGAAGAATTAGGGAGATGTTTCAGAGCTGAGACAGAAAAGTAAGGGACTGCAAGCGCAGCCGGAGCTTATGACGCCCTCCTCTGCCTTCACCATCCTCACTCCGCCCTTCCTGCTTCTTCCCACCTTTACGCTCGAAGAATATTGCTGCTTCACAAAAGCATGAAGTGTGAGGAGAGGGGGGAATAAAACGGAATGGCCTCAAGGCAGAACAGTCTACAGCGATACTTTCTAAATATGTACACACATGGGCGTCTTACGTAAAGGGAACGACACTGCCCCGATCTTCTCTGAGTAGGTACCCCATCCTTACGACATACATCATTATGTCAGCCTGTTTCTGTCTCTTCCTATCAGCCATTCTTCAAGAACACCTTACTATTCTAATGTATGAAGCATGGATCTGCACACAGTGTACATACAGATCTATGCGGTTACGTTTTCAGAGAAGGCATCAGAAAAAAAATTCCAAACATGTTTTTTAGGGATGTTATAAATGGGGCAGGGACACCAAGGTTGAGAGTCCTACCATACATAATATGTACCTTAGAGTCAGGGATTATGAACACATCCACTCACTCTCCTGCACGCCAAGCGGAAAGGCCGTGTGCAATGGAGGGACAGGAGAAGTTGGGGGGAGAAAATGTCTGCCTCCATGTGTGCATGCAGGGCTACAAACGATAGCAAACAACACAGGTTGGCTTAGTTGGGGGTCCCTCAGAGCAGGAAGTTCTGACCTGATGTCCTCTCCAGAAAGTTACCCCAAGACACAAGGTGCTGAGTTAGAGTTTTCCTAGGCTGCAGCCAGCTCCTCTTATGTGCCTGGCCTGAGTCCACACCTTTTTCTGAGGGTAAATACACCTTACACCTGTTCAACTAAGCCTGAGACAAGAAGGTAGGTTGTCTCCTGAACAACGGACACTGACTAGGGTGGGGATGAGGGGCTGATGGATATAGGTCAGGCCAATCATACAGCCTGTTTAATTGCCAGCTCGCAGAGCGGTTTAATTAGGAGCAGCAGTTTCTACATGGCTCCCATCATATTTTACCACATCTTCAATAAAGCATACGACTTTTAACTTATGACTTTTATCACATTTTTATTTTTACTGGCCATTAACTTAAACACAATAACCATGGTTGTGTCTCTTCATGCCATGTGCACATGTATGTTCTGGCCCCTTGGTTGAACAGTGTGAAAGACAGATGTGTAATATTGAGGCTCAGGAACCAATACTTCAAAGTTGGATGCATCAATGTGCTGAGAACTTTGAACTAATATAACAGCGTCACAGCTAAAGCCTATCTGATCTTCTCCCACACCCCACACTCCCATCGCTTTCCCTCTTTTCTCCCCCTAAATGTAGGCACCACCTTTCTGTGATGATCCCCTCTTTGGCAGATCCTCCAGAGAATTAAGTGGTAAGAAAGGCTAGGTGGGGGGGGGACACAATACCAGATCACAGGAGACTTCGTCAGACAGGTCCGTCCTTCGGGTTCATTCATAGGCCCTAAAACCTCCCTTGTCCTGTTTATACCCTCCACTTGCCCCCCTCTGTCAAGAGGGCATTTAATCTTCCAGATGTCACTAAGCTATTTGACGTTCACTTACCTGTGAGGCCACCATGTTCATAATTAACTTACATACCTCTTCTCCTGAGTGTGTATGTTGCCTGCTATTTCAGGAGTCTCAGGGGTGGAGAGAGAGTGTGCTTCCTTCATCCTTATGATGAATATGTGAGCAGATAGACAGGCAGCCAGATAAGTGAGGGGCAAAAAGGAGAGGGAGGTAGGGAAATAAGTAGGGGAGAGGGAGATTTGGAACTTTTTTCCTGGGGACATAAATAGGATATCAGAAAAGAAGCATGGATCTGAGGAGGGCAATAAGACTGTCACCCTAACTTTTCTGAGTTGAGTGGGACACAGCCAATCCTTTCTTCTCTTCAAATCTTTATATTCTTACTTATGAAATAAAGAGTTTGCTAAAGTCCCTTTAATTCATCAGATTTCATGTCTAAGAAATCCTTACAGTTTGGGGTAGCACGTGAGGTGGGGTGAAGAAGATATTTGTATTTCTCTTGCAAATATTTTATGCCCTCTTTATAGTTTTTCCTGAAAGTTTGAGCTGGTATGAGCTGTCAATTATAGTGTTATTCTGAGAGGAAACTGCAGCCCGTTTAGCCGCAATCCATCATCTCACAGTTCCCCATGGGAGAGAATTTGTACAACAGCAGTTGCCTGTCTCATTCAGTTTCAAATAATCTATCACTGTCTTTGTGATAGGTAGGTGAATGGGTGGGCAAACAGAAAGGAGGCAGAGTGAACAAACATCTTTGCTGTCTAGATTTAGGTATAATTCACTGGGAGCATCAAGGAAATTAAGCGGCAGATGTATGTCTTTCAGCAATCATAGGATTGGACATTGTCCCAGTTCTAAGAGCAGGTGCCTGGCAAGGTCTGTAGCTTGAGTCCACATAGACAGGGCCCTCTGTTTGCCATCTTTCCAAAGGGCTCAGTGGCATTTTTGCTAGATTCTGCTCTGTTTTCAAAGACGTCAGAACCAGTGCACTGCCCTTGCTAAGGGAGCAAGGATGTTTAGGACCACGATGACAACAAAAACCCCTGGTGGCAGATACATTTCCCTGGTCCCTTTCCCGAAAAACATCTTAGAATTTACAGAGAGTCCCTAAAAAGTCAGAGTCTGTTTTCTCCTTATAAAGTATTTCCTGGAAACACAATAAGTAAATAAACACACAGGCACAACCTCCATAGATTCTGAGATTCTAAGGAGCTGTGATGGATTATCAATGTTCCCTCGGGGACATTTCCATCCAGAACCTTTTTTTTCAAGGCTGCTTTCCATTAATTCTATGGAAGAGTTGCATTGTTTGGCTGTTCCCAGTTCATACAGGAAACCCCAACAGGCAAAGCTCATGTTAGGGTTCCCGGATAAGAAGCTCCAGTCACAAGCTTCTTCGTGGCCCCTGGGCTCAACTGAGGCCCTCAACTGTCAACGCCACCTTGTGATTGTCACTCTAGCAGCCACTTCCTGCAGCTGCCATCTGGCTGATTAGCAGGGCTAAAGGCCTCCGGTGACAAGCCCTCAGGACATTTCTCCAACCCTCTAGGAAACAGAAGGAAACACAGGATTCTAATTAGAGACCCAAGGACCACTAATAAATAGTTGGAGCAGTCTTCAAGAGAAGAGCTCATGGATCTGAGCAATGGTAGCTCCTCCTGCATCGTTTCCCACATCTCTGCCAGCACCTACCCATCATCTCAGCAATGTCTCTCTTCTGACCTATCCTTGTCTGTCTTCTCTTCTTCAATTTATTTCATTATCACTTGAGTATCCAGCCCACAGACCCATTATTAAGAGTGGCTGCTCTTATATCTGACCTTGGGGGGTCAAACAACCCTTTCCCAGGGGGTTCAAGTATCAGGTATCCTGCATATCAGATATTTATATTATGATTCTAATAGTAGAAAATTACAGTCTGAAGCAGCAATGGATACCTTTATGGTTGGTAGGTCACCACATGAGGAAGTGTTTTCCTCAACTTCTAATAGTGAGGGGTTTTGCCACCTTAAAATGTACATATGTGTCTACATAGAGATGAGCCATCCAGGGAATGGGTTCATTCATTCTTTGCTTCTAGTCCTTCTAAAAGTCATTTTTTAAAGCTAATCATTTCACACGCAACCAACATTGATATGTAAGAAACAGCTGGCACGAATAAAGGAAGAAATACATTAAAAGTAAACTATATAAAAATACAGCTTTTAGAATCGAAATTTTATAGTAAATTTGAAGATGGGGAAAAGCAAACTGATGAATGGTCACGAACGCACTGTGGAGGCACAGAGCAATTGAATGATTCACCAGAGTCCCAGAATTATAACTGAGCAAACAGAACGGAACAACCACCGAAAAAACCATCTGGCGCCGGGAGGAACTCTACAGCACTCAGCTTTTCTGAAATCCAAGACTCTTAACCAAACTGCAGTGGCCCACGTCAGGAATCCGAGCATTCTGGTGGTGGAGACCGGAAGTTCAGAAGTTCAAGGTCATCCTTCGCTAAGTACCACGTTCCAGACCCACATGGGATACATGAGACCAATCCAAAGAAAATGACTTCTCTCCCAATCCCCCTTCCCCGGGCTTTTCACTGCCGCCTCAGACACCTCCTGTAGCAGCTTTACTTTGGGCTTTTTGATGACATACGGTGATGGTGGAATCTCAGTGTTTAGGCTCAGCAAAGCTAATGTTGTCCGCCTTCTGCAAAATATAAATGCCAGGCCCCCGGCGCAGGTGGAGGGCGGCCTTTTCTTTTCCCATAGTTTCTCTCACCCTTCCCCTCCTTCCCAGCATCTTCTCATCTGCTGGTTCATGTCAAGATGCTAGGGCCACAGGAATACTCACAGGGTGAGGGAAGAAGGTAGCTCGCTGGAGCAGGCGGGGGAGAGAGACAGTGGGTGGGATCCAGGAGGTGAGGAGGGTGGGAGGTAACGGGACTCCAAGCCTCCAGCTATCCCATTCCTACTTCACTGAAAGCACACACATTCAAAAGTTGCTCAGGATTGCAAGGCGGCACTTGACATTAGAACAGGAGCCCCTTTGTGGACACAGGTCTCTTGGGTCTTCTTGGTCCCAGGTCCAGGTGGCAGGCAGGACCCGATCCTGTCCCGCTGTCCTCCCGGAACTCAGTCGGGCAGCGTGCACTATGCCATAATTAACTCCTTTCCTCCTCTGGCGGCCGCCACCACCCGCGACCCCCACCACCGGCAGCCACCAAGCTAGTAGAGATAAACAGAGGCACGGGAGAAGACAGAGAGTCAAGACGCTCTTCTGAGTGAGGTCGGCTGCTGCCCAGAAGGCAGGCGTTTAATTACCCGCCCTCTAGGACTGCTTTTTGATACTATTCCTAGAACCAATTAGCCTGAACCTTTCATTTAAATGCAACTTGAAAATGCACAAACAAATGACTATGGCACTGTATTTTAGCTGTTTTAACAGCTCCGTTTGTTCAGCTAAAGAGGATGAATAGCTTTCCAGAAATACACAGAAGGGCACTTTGGGCCTGATGAACGCCTAGCAATGACAGCTGCGAAGCCACAAAGGAAGTACCACTTAGGTGGCATTTGCTAATGAGTTGTCTTTGGGAAGAGAAAGGGAAAAGTTGTTAGAATAATGGAAAACCCTTCTCCCATCCACTTTATGAATTAAGAACTCCCTCCATAATCACTTTGGGATAAGATCTGGTTGAAGCAGGCTAGAAACAGTGACTGCACTGAATGACAGAATGCTGTTTCAGAGCTTCCCCCCGCCCCCTTTTAACTTTTGGATTAAATAGCTATTGTCTACCCAGGAATATCCCATCACTTGTCACATCACACAATACACTATCTAGGCGGGGTGTGTGTGTTTGCTCAAAAACCACAATTAAGCAGAATTTCAGGAAAAAAAGCCAGTGAGTGGTTTATTTCAGTGAACGCAGTTAAAGGCTATGCTAAAAACCAAGAAACTCATTTTCTTTTTTTTTCCAACGTTGACATTATGTATTCAGAATCACTTATCAATAGAGTTTCATGAACTTCTAATTCAAGCAAAGATTTTAATTTTTTAATCTTGCTTTACTTCCATTCTCATCTAGAGATGGTTTTTAAATATTAGCTTAATTGATTTTCCAGCTGGAGCCTAACCCTAACCAGGGTGACTTTGAATTACATCCCTAACAATGTAAATCCAAAAACAAACATTTCCCTGAAGTCATACAGACCTTTCAATTTGCAGGGGAGTAGACGGATCAGAAACTCAGCCTGCTTCTGAATGACACTGGAAATGATCACACATGTTGCCCTAGAAATCTGGTTCCAGGCAAACAGAAGGCCTGACGTTTTGAAGGTGAGGAGACATCATATTTCCAATTGAGAAAGAACCAGGACTGGATTGTTCCTGCTCAAAGGACATTGTAACGTAATTGGGATGAGGAAGCAACAGTCACATATAAATCTGTACTAATGACAGAAACCAGGGACACAGAGGCCACCTGCTTGGCCTGGATTGTGAGTTCCCTTTCTGTCTTCTGATCTGGACCTCCTTGGTGAAGCCCATTCCAGACTTCATTCTTCTCTTCATTAACTCCTGGAATAAAATTCAATCTCTCCAATGTGTCGCTCAGTCACTGTTTTGTAGGTTGCTTTGGGCTGGTTTTCCACATTCAAGTCAGGACTATTGGGTCCTAAGTCCTACACTGGTATCACATGTCAGTGGCCAACGGTTAACACCAGGAGGCCTGACTCAAACTGAATGAATTATTTTGTGTCCTTCAGTTCTCTCTTTTTCTACTTGGCTGATGCTACCTTCTCCCTCTTCATTGACCTCTCTTCACCCTATTCCCATCCTCCTCCAGCCCAGCATTCAGAACATCCCTTTTCTCATTAAAGTCCACCATTCCCTACTCTGGTGCTACTCGAGTGTCGTCACAGAGATCAGTTCACAGATCCTTAGAAGTCTACACTGAGGATGAGGAAGAAGGCGTGATCCTGATGAACCTGAGATCATCCAAAGGACATGCGGGTCCTCCCGATATCCTTCACCAGTAAGGGAGCCAATCCTCTCACCTGCTCTTACTGCGGAATTCTGGATTCTTTTCTGTGGGTTCTTGGTCTTATTGACAAAGGAATTTAAAAATTGACTCAGAAGGGAGCTCAAGGGCTATTTTATTACCGTTTGAAAGAAAAACAACATGGCAGGCAAGTTCTAAATCCCCAAGCCGCTAGGAGGAAGGAGCCAGAGAAAAGGAGGGAAAGCCATGACTTTTAAGTTAGATGTGGAAGTAGAAGGCCTGGAGAGGGGTTATCTTCAGAGAAACAGTGAGGAATCGCAGAGTATTGGGGAAACATACTTAGGCTTTTGGCTGGTATCTGATTCGGAAATAGAAAAAAGAAAAGTCATACTATTTCGTCAGAACTCAGAAAAGCAGAGAGGCTTAGCAGTGCTGCAGAGAGCCTCTGTAAGCAGCTGCATGGGGGAGGGGCTCCTGGGAAGGGTCAGTATGGTATCTCATTGAAAGGAGATAATAATTCCTCCCTAGTCTCTAGCATGTCTTCAGGTGAACCCTATGTCCTGTGGGGTGGTGTTCTGCCCAGGTGATTGTTAGGCCTGAATGGATTAATTCTAAAAGAGGAGGGTATAGGATGAAATAGTCTTGCCACTGTAGTTCATCAGAATGTCATATCTCCATCCACATCCAGAAAAGGAACTCAGATTCCATTCTTCTGACAGTTAATGGGCCTCAACAGAGCCCTGAGACCATCACCTTTTCATTTAGTATTTTAAATCCTCAGGAGTGGCAATATGAAGCTGTTATTTTTGGCATTGCTGAAGAAACAGAAGTGGGGTCCACAGCCAAATGTGAAAGAGAGTTCATCATCAATGGTCTCCAAACACGCTAATTTCTATCTACTGACTTTATATTACCAGGCCCTTGTATTGCCTCCGAGCTTAAAACCCTTAGAGCCATCCAGGATAAAATCAATTTAAAATCTTAGGTTTAATACCAAGGGGTAGTTAATCTTAATAAAGCAATGGTAACAAAATTGAATTTTTCAAAAGGAAAGGTCTTTTGTATAATCATCAAGCAAAGAGGCCAAGAGAGAAGAAGAAAAGGAAAAGAGAGAGGCAGATGGATAGACACACACACACACACATACACAAAGGGGTGAGGCACCCAAATATGCCAAATTTGGAAAGACAAGGGGGAAACCTGATTGCTGGTAAGATGTTCAGAAACCAGAATTTTACTGTTCTTTGGTCCAGGTGTAAGCAGCCACACCTCTTTATGGATCCTGTATTTCTTTGGGTAGATTTTGAGCTTATGACATCAAACATCCTTGACCACTGAAAAGCCAATTCCAAACCATCTTTGAACGAATTCTGGTGGCTTCCACTCCCCCCCCCCCAATAAAACAACTTAAGAACATCATTATTTAAGAAATATGTGTCTAGATGTTTCCAAGTCTAAGCTGATTTCAGAGTGTTGGTCTTGAGACTGTGGGAGACAAATTCTTTTCAACCTACCCTCCTTGTAGATCACTATGACTGTTAGGATGTATGCTCATGGATCATTTAAGGCAGTGATATATTCTGAGAAATGCAACACTTGACAAACTTGTCATTGTGGTAATACTGTAGAGATGCTATAGGCACTGAGCTGAGTCCAAAGGGCACTCACTCAGATTCCCAGGTTCTTATACCAAAACAAAGGATTAGACCAGGAACAAATGGATGGTGACATAGAAAAGAAGATGTTATTAAGGAAGAGCAAGGCAGTCCTGAGAATAGAATTGGACGAGATTGCTGCAACAGGTCCAGGTCCAAGGGCCATACCCCCTGGTCCTTCATAGGCCATTTAAACAGTACACAGTTCTCCTGTGGTCGTTATCCTGGGTTTTTTCTTGTGCATGCTCTGTTTTTGTTTGTTTGTAGGTTTATTTATTTTATTTGTTTATTTGTTTAATGACAGTAAGTGTTTTGTCTGCATCTATATATGTGTACCACATGTGTGCCTAGCACATGCAGAGGTCGGAAGGTCAGATTCCCTGGAACTGAAGTCATAAATAGTTGTAACACACCATGTGAGTACTGGAAACTAAACCAGGTCCTCTGTAAGAGCAATAAGTGCTCTTAACCACTCAGCCAGCTCTCCAAGTCCTAACGTGTTCTGTTGTTTGCAAATAGCTCAGTTTCGAAGGGTTTCCAGTCTTCCTCAGCCAATTGTTTCCTTTCATATTATTAATCTTGATGGCCTTTCTCATGCTCCTCTCCTACCACACAGCCAGTTAGAATAATAAAGAAAGAACAGCTAGTATGTTACTAGGCAACATTATCTCCTGGGACCACCGCCATATGTGTTTGTCTGTGTCTTAAGCAGTCAGTACCTTTCCTGTAATAAAACTCTTCTCATTCAGGCCAACTTATTTTAGCGAACAAAATTTCTCAGTGCTTACATCTAGAAAAGTAATAGGTGATGGCAATGGAAGCAGAGGTCAAGCAGTAATATTACTCCATGAGCACTTAAAATGAATTTTTAGTAGCCCATCTACATCACAAGACTTGTACTTATAACAGAATTTTGGTTGATGGTTAGAAACTTTAACATTAATAATATAGAGACAGTAAGGACCAACTGAAAAGAACTAGTAATTATGATGATAACTCAATTCAGAAGGTCTATAAGCACTTACGGTCCTATAGTCAAAGGAAATTAAAAGCCAATTTCCATTTTATTTTATTATATTTTGGTTTATGTTTTTAAGACAGAGTTTCTCTGTCTAGCTTTGGCTGTCCTGAAACTCACTCTGTAAGCCAAGCTGGCTTCAAACCCAGAGATATTCCTGGAGCCTCTGCCTCCTAAGTGCTGGGATTAAAGGCGTACACCCCCCTTTTTTTGTTCCAGAAACATATTCAAACACAGAAAATATATGATAACAAAAATTTTACTGGTGAATAGAATTGAAATATAATCTCAAAGAGTTTAAGAGATAAGGAAATAAAAAATGACTGCTTATTGTGTTTAAATAAGACTAATGAATACATTAAATTATGTATCAATTTTAATAAAGCAAAACAAGAAACTGAATCCTTTGCAACTATACACATTAAGTTGAAAGTTTTAGATAATCAGCTTTAAAATGTTGAAGAAACACACAATTCTAAATTTTGTCCTCTGGAAACTCACAAGAAGAAATGCTGACAGCCCTCACTCTGCGTCTTTCCAGTCTCTTCCCCCTCAACATCGCCACCCAGAAGGTTTTGTCCACATCTGATGCACTGTGGCTGAGAGCACAGGCATTATTGCCAGGAAATACCAAGCATAGTCCCCTGGGCCAAGAATCTGATAAGCATTTGTATTTGTGTGGCCCTGTGAATTTCTTCATTTGAAAACACAATAATTTAATATGGTGCCATATTATCTAATGAGTTCTCCCAAAGAGCATTTTGAATGAAAACGGAAAAATGTCCTCAAAGATTGAATCCTGTGTGATTGTGGATGCTGTTCACATGGGAACCCCAGCACTCAGGATCCCATTCAGAAAATAGGGGAGATAATACTGCTTTACGGCATTTCAAGGGAAGGTTAAAGCAGAGAGAGGCAGAGAGTTTGCCAAAGCTTTTGCCTGTGGCTGCCGTTCAGTTCAGACTGCTGATGTGTTCTATAAACCAACTCCTAGTTCTCTCTCTCCTCCCTCTCTGTCTCTTCCTCTCTCCCTTCCTCCCTCTTCCTCTCTTTCTCGGTCTCTTTCTCCCCTCTCTCACCCTCCCTCTCTCATTCACACAGCCACCTGACTGACTATGAATACTGCCTGTAGGGGAGGAAAAAAAACAAAAGAGTATCTTTTCTTCCCCTATGACAAGGTTCACAGCTGACATCCCTAGCATAAGCTAGATTTACAAAAGGAGAGCGTGCAAATTTACTTGAGTAAATTTAGGTCCTCGGAAATAAAGCCTAAAGACCCCAGGTCAATTATTTAGTTTCTCTGAGCCTCAGGATCCCCATTCATAAAATGGGTAAAAATACCACTTTACAGCATTTCAAGGGAATTTTTCTTTATCTATTGATGGACTCTAGGGTGATTCCATGACCTGGCTATTGTGTCTGTCTGTACTGGAGTAGCAATAAACACTGGTGTACAGGTATAACTAAACTAAGCTGACCTTGATTTCTTTCTTTTCTTTTCTCTCTCTCTATCTTTTTGAAGCAAATATCAGAAATGTACAGAAGTCCTATTTTTAGCTTTGTGAGGAACTTCCACACAGTGTTCCATAATGGCTACACTAATTTACATTCCCACCAGCAGTGTATAAATGTTCTTCCTTTCCCCATCTCTTCCCCACACCATCTTCACCAGCATTTGTTGTTTTCTTGATAATAAACATTCTAACGGGATGAGATGGAATCTCAATGTAGTTTTTGCATTTTTAATTTGCATTTTCCTGAAGGCTAAAGATATTGAATAATTTTTCATGTATTTGTATAGCCATTTGCATATCTTCATTTGAAAACGTACTACCGCTTAAAGAGGGTGCGATAAAGCCTAGCAGCAGGCTCCCCCAAACAGTATTATGAGTGGAAATACAAAATAATGCCTCAGAAAGCTTGGATCTGACAAGAATTCAGTGCATAAATATGTGTTGTGTCTAGGGAAGATTTAGTAACCTTTTCTACTCTCTGACCAACTGTTAGTATCGACCTGTAGGACCTGAGTCCACCCACAGCTTCCAGTCACCAAACACTGAGTTAAGATGGCACAGGACAACACTCAGTTGGGTTCTGATTTTTTTTTGATACCCATGAAATAAATCCCTTACTAGACTTACTGGAAATATTTTTCTCCATGTTTTCCATTAATGTGTGGTGCTGTAGTTTTTTCCCCCCAATAAATGACTCAGAAAGAAGAGTATATCAAGAACAAGAACTACAAGGCCATGCCCTTCCTGCCCTTGCTTTAAAGTTAAGAAGACAAATTTGATCCCTCAGCCCACCTCCTGATCCCTCACTGCTGTTTTCTTTCCAGCTTAACAATACCAAATGTACTTGCCTCTGTTTGATGCTTAGTTGTACAGGATCACCAAGGAACTACCTGTTCACCCAGCCTGTAACTGTCCTGGAAGAAAGGAAAATATTCTAAAGACAGACACCTGTGCCCCTCACATTGGCCACCAGATTATTGATGCAGTGATCTCCAAGGAATTAGAATTTCCTAAGGAGTTTTATATTGGAAGAAAGAAAAAGGCTTTGGCTGAAGCCTGGCACCAGCCAGAAGAGGAACTTGCCTCCCAAGAAGAGGGTTCAAGAAGTGGGTTCACGTAGTACTGACAACTCATGAGACTATGGAAGAGAATCTGTAGCTAGATTGTCTGTGATGGGTGAGACCACACCTTGACCAGGACTGCCGACTTGTTCATACTTCTCTGGCCTCCGTTTAAACCTAAACCTCATGTCAGGACTCTGAGGACAAACTTCAGATTCTTGTATTTTTTATTTGTTCATCACTTAGCATGGCCAGGAGGCAGAGTAAACAATGCTTGTGCTAACTCACTGTCTTGTTTTCATTCAGACCAGGACCCCAGTCAGTGGAATGGTGGCAACCACAGATAAGGTGAGTCTCTCTGCGTCCAGTAGCCTAATCTTGGTAATCTTCACAAAATGTAAATAGACCCTAACAGGTGTGCCCAGAGACTCGTCTCCTAGGTGCCGCTGGATCCCATCAAATTCACAATGAACCCTGACCACCACCACCAGTAACATAATGATCAATTGCACCGCCCTAAAATTCCTCTGTGCTCCACTTACTTACTTTCTACCCTTTAACCACTAATAACCACTTTGGAGGGGGAGGGGGGCTCATAGTTTTGACTTACAGTAAATTTTAAAGTAATAACATTCTTTTCCTTCAGTGTTGGGTTCTGATTTTTTTTTTGATACCCATGAAATAAATCCCTTACTAGGCTTACTGGAAATATTTTTGTCCATGTTTTCCATTAATGTGTGGTGCTGTAGTTTTTTCCCCCAATAAATGACTCAATCAATTATCTACCTTTCAGAAAAGGACCTTGTCCAGATCAACACAGTGCAGGATTATAATGTAAACTCCTGATAAATAGAATATTCCAAAGAAAAGGTCTGCTTCAGCCAGTAATAGGGAGTCACTCCATCACATCCTACTCTCAGAAGCCCAGTCTCCTAGGAAGCATTTTCATTTCCCAGGAAATCAAACTCACTGGTGAACCTAACAAGCAAAAGCCCCATAAATGGGTGCAATGTAGACATTGATGCCAAGGACTATAAGGTAAGAGGGTATCAGAGGGCAATGGAGGCTGGGAGGCCACTTTCCAGAGGGGAAAGAGAACACAGGTGGTGTAGAAACTGACAGCCTGTTCCACTAAGGGACACAGCTATGACTTTGCAATTTCAGTTTTATTTCTTCTCTTTTCAATTGTCTCAGTAGCAACAGCAGCAAATAGCTAAGAGCTTGGTCACAGCTGAGGAATCAATGCCTGTGTTTACTGGTTCAAAAGATTTGCAGGAAAAAAAAATAGACCTTGGTTATTAACTGTGAAAGAGAAACTGCTCAAATAATTATCCTTGCACTTCCATTTTATTAGTAAAACGCTGAGAATGGAGAAAGACTCTGATTAAATAGTGCCTGCAAGAGATGTTCTCTCCCCTAGGCCAAGTGAGTCCTTATTGTAAGGTACCTGCTTCAGAGACCAACTTCCACAAAAGGCACAAAATTGCCTCCCTGTTGCATGCTCCCCCACCCTGTACCATTTTTAACTCAATGACTTTCCAGCCTCACATAGTCATGGAATAGACACTCTTTTCCTTGCATATTAGGGTGGATCTAGACTTTGATGTAGAATAGCAATGAAGAGAGTTATTAATAAAGATAAGATGAAGCACCATTCACCTTTGAATTTTTATCTTCTGGTTTGTGTTAGTACTTCTGAAAGGAAACAGATGCGGTCAAACACATCCCAACTAGCATTTCCTTATGTTGCTTCAAAGAAAGAAACATCTTTGTTGCAGGGCAATTGTTGGACCCCTGTTTAGCTTCCATTTCATGCTAATGGACAATCTGTTTTTTTTTTTACAGTTAGGATTTGTTTTCTATTTTGTAATTGAGATTCAAATTACTTATTTCACTTTGATACATTTACAAAGAAAGATTCAAATTATCTGTTGTTTCCTTTAAGTGTGGTACTAAAATCTCATTCTCTGCCTTTCTTCTAGGCACTTCATAGAGAACGTTTCAAATCGATAACTTTGTTCTATCCACAGAGGTTTATTGGAGGGGAGGGGGGCTGGAACAAGGTGAAGGGGATGAGTTGTTCCAGAGATGAAAAGGCTCTCAGGCGTATGTAATAAGTTTTAGACAAATTAAGAAAACCCAGGCTGAGAGGAGTCTGATGCTGTGGGTGGCAGACTCGGGAGGCTGCTCGCAGCCTGACATGTTTCAGATCTTTTGACACGGTCATGCAAGCAACAGAAACTTATATGGTTTTTAGTCTCCCAAGTAGCAGGGAAATGATAATGTGGGATGATTGGGGGGGGGGAGCGAGTTTCTCATTTTTTAAACTCAAACTAGTTTCAAGCTAGTTCTAGGCTGTGGTGGAGCTGACAGACTACCCTGTTCACATACCCTCACACCTCCTGACTCCATACCACAGCCAAAGTTTTCCAGGGACTCATTTTAATCAAATCGCAGCTCAGCTCACTCAGATTGCACGTGTGGAGGGACTTGTCTGTGTGGTCACAGTGTTCGTGTTCCAAGAAGGCAGGTAAAGGAGCACCGTCCACCGTCCACGCCTCTAGTGAGGAAGTCAGACAAGCGCAGAAGGAGAGGTGTGCAGGAGGGCTGCTGACTGTGTGCCAGGTCCCGTCTGGGAGTTGGTGACAGCTCAGCCTGCACTGAAAGGCGGACAGAGGTTGTTCAGGGAAGACATGTCTGACAGGCTCGGCTGTGTGTTTCCAAGGTGTAAGATTACGCTATAGAAAAGTGAGGTCTGGAAAGCTCACTTTTGCAAAGCTTCATGGAGGCTGTGCAAGAGTCTGGATTTCATTCTGGGATGGGTGGGATGCCGTGTTAGCATAATACAGGGGAACCCCCCCCCAGGTTTGTATTAACAGAAGCTGCGCAGCCTAGGTTTCCACTTCCTCCCCAAGTGACTCCAGTCGGCGTTAGTTTTCTGGGACAAAAATTGCAGTGGAACACCTGTGTGGGAGAACAAAAGAACATGTGAGACTCGGGAGATCTTTATAAGAAAGGGGCAGGCCAGAGGAGCCAGTGAACTGGCTGAAGGCCCCGACTGAAGGCCACGGCCCTGGCGACACAACTTGAGGCTCTGATCAAGGGTGTCACAGAGGAGGGGAAGTGGGGCCAGAGGCAGGAGTGGCGTAGCTCGGACGGGATACACTTCTTTACTAGAAATATCCCTTGGACAAGTCATCCAGAAGAATAGAGTTCAGCTAGAAAGCAGGGTAGGAAGATAGATTTGGGTGATCCCTAAGGAGTGGAAGCCATGGATGAGGGGAAGACAAGGAGGCTCCTCAGCGTCTAAGGGGCATAAAAGAGGGTTGGGCAGATGAGCAAAGTGAAAACCACGAAACCCGTAGATGCCAGCCATAGTGACGCAGGGCAGGTAAAACCCAGGGTTCAGGGCTAAAGGAAGCTGGGAAATAAGAAGGGAACAAAGATACAGAGTCCAGTTTAAAGAGACACAGGGTCAGAGGCCTGTGTGTGTGTGTGTGTGTGTGTGTGTGTGTGTGTGTGTGTGTAAGAGAGAGATGGAGAGGTGAATTGTGAGAGTGTGCCAATCCATTTCTTGCCTAGAGCACTGGTTCTCAGCCTTCCTAATGCTGTGACCCTTTAGTACAGTACATCATGTTTTAGTGACCCCCAGCCTTAAAATTATTTTTGTTGCTACTTCATAACTGTAATGCTGCCACTGTTATGAATCATAATGTAAATATTTTTGGAGAGAGAGGTTTTCCAATACGATCGAAACCCACAGGTTGAGAACTGCTGGCCTACAGAAAGGTTTCACCTAGCATTCACGAGGTAATTGCCAGTAACGCAAAAGAAAATTACTAAACACATACATACTTATGTGTACATATACTTTTAATGTTCTCTTACTTCTTGTTCAGTGAGAACTCTAGTTCTAATTTAATTCTTGGGTAAAAAAACAAATACTAGTATATGTGGTCCAGGAATTGATACCCCCGCTTGCATGTGGTCTAGGGCTTGGTACTCCGGTTACACTGCCATGCATCAGAAGCCTCACTGGAGTGTTCTCTTTGTTCTCTACAAATCCCCATGCTGCATCTGTTCACACTTCATGGAAACTGAGTCAGAACTTTGTCACCGTAAGTGGCAGACACTGGGGCCAGGCCGGGGACTTGCACATGCTTGACACGTGTTCTACCATTGAGCCACAAAAGCCTCTTCCTTCTGTCTGTCTGAAGCTGAGGCACTGATGCCCTGGGGTGGGGAAAGCCTGTTAAGAACTAAGTAGACAACCTGGGAAACCAGACTATGTAAAAATCCACCTACTTGGATTCTGGCCCCTCTGATTCCCATTTATACACATGAGGAGACAAGCCTATTCTTTCCAAACTCTAAGTCTGGGAGGAAGTAGGTTGGCTTTAGCAGATAAGTGGCTGGCTCAGCATATTGAAGTCTTTACACTGAGCACAACACCTAGCAGTTTCAGAAGAATTCGTCCAATAAAGGGTTTTAGATTTTTTTTTCTCCTTTCTATCAGGCTTCTGAGAATATTTAAATTTAAAATTTTCTGGGCATGGCATGGCGGCTTTTGCTTGTGATTTCAGAACTTGAGATGATGAGGCCTAAGTCCAAGCGACCATGGACTCCGTAGTGAGTTCTGGAACAGGCTGGACTACAGAGAAAGATGATATTTAGGAAAAGCAAAAAAAGCCCTCTGGGATTAATTTCCAGCACAATTAAACAAGAATGGTATCAAAAGTCGTGATCCAACAGTGAGTTTGAGGCTAGCCTGGACTATATGAGACCCTGTCTCAAAATTTTAATAAATGAATAATTTACATCTTAACTTTCTTTTGCTCTGCAGTGTGCAATGGTGAACTCGTCTTAGTTTTTCACTGGTAAATTTTCACAAGATGAATACACCAAGGTAACCAGCACCCAAGTGACTGAATCTTTTGGAAAATTATTTGTTCTTTGTTCTCATCCTGTTATAAAGCTTTACTTGGTAATTCAACTCTCTACCTCAGAGTGAATTTAGAAGGGCTAGCTAATTATAGCTTTAAATGTAAAACACTTTGACAAACTTGAAGTAGGTAGAGAGCTTCTTAAATTGATTATAGTGTCACATGGTTTCTACTGAAATTATTTCACCTGGGAGAATGTCAAATTGTCCTCATTAGCAAATCACAGAAGAAATGTGTTTGAAATTCAACTTAACAGAGACTTGTGAATTTTTAAACTATCGCCACCTTGTTACCTGAAATATTCCTGTTTAGATTCTCTGAGTCAACCCCCTTCCCCTCCTCATTGCATCCTCTCCCTTCCCTTTGCCCCCAGCTTTGTGTTGGAAATATTGGTTGCCTCACCACAAACTCTATGGACTGTGAGTTAGTCTTCTCCTTAGCTGCCACAGGTCCTCAGCCTCAATTCCTGCTTTGCATACTCTTAACACTACTCTGTAAAGAGCCATATTCAGGTTCAGACTCCATCCATCCACAGGCTACCTGAGATTGCTGTTTGTAGCAGGGAATGTCAAAGCCTGGGACAGCCCAGGTGGGCTCAGCACAGGAATGATGCAAGAAAGCAACTGGTGCTTCTCCTACCTCCCTGGGTAGACGTGGGATAAACACATGAGCCCTCCTGGAAAAGACCAATGGTGGGATGAGTCCTGACACAAACTACAAGAACAGCAGAGGGTTCCCACACCCAAAGTCAACAATAGGCTGGGGAGTTGGCTGAGTGAGTAAGGTGCTTGCCTTGCAAGCATGAGAACCTAAGTTTAATCCCCAGAAACCCATGTGGGAAAAGCCAGGCAAGACCATGCATGTTTGCAGTTCCAGAAATGTGAAGGCAGAGACAGGCAGGTTTGTGGGCTTGCTGGCCAGACTACTGAGCTTACTTGGGGAGCTTGAAAACAAAAAAAAACAAAACAAAAAACCATAAACAATGCCTGAGGAACAATACCCAAGGTTGTCTTTTGGTATCTACACTAATGTATACACATATACCTGCCCCCAACACACAGACACACACATCGATGGTACATCAGGTATCGTAGGATAAAGATGTAAACCAATGGCACTCCTTGAGGCAAATGAAGAAGGTCTCCTTGGCATTACCAGCATCAGCTTTTTTGTTTGTATCTAACAGAGGCTGTCTGTTATGGTTTGATGTGAATTGTCCCCCACAGGCTCATGTGCTTAAACACCTGGTCTACAGTTGGTGGCACTGTTCCTGGAGAAGTTAGAGAATCTCTTAAAACAGTAATGTGGTTTGTAACAATCGTTAATATAGATCTCTGTTGGCAGGAGGTTTTGAAGACTGTTGGACGTGGGGCCTGGCTGGCAGATACCAGCCATAATGGAAGGGCACGAGGCTTCCGGGCCAGCTTGCTTCTTACCCAAGTTCTCTGCTTCCTAGTTTCTGGTTTCTGAATACGCAACGAGTCCCAGCTACGTAGTGCTGCTGTCATGAACACCACCCATGCCTTCCTTGCCATGTGGATTGTACTGTCTCAAACCACGACCCCAAATAAATGCCTGTCCCTTCACCTTTAACTTGCTTTTGTCGGATATTCCGCCCCTCGTTTTTCTTAAGACAGTGGGGTCTCACTATGCACACCAGGCTGGCCTTGGACTCACAGAAGTCTGCCTGCCTCTATCTCTTGAGCACTAGGAGTAAGAACATGCACCACCACGCACGCATTAACACACTTTGTCTGTTTTTGCTTCTGAAGCAAGGTCTGCTTGTGCAGCTCTGGCGCTAACACAGCACACTTCTCAATAGATATTTTGCTCAACCTTGTCATTTACATAATCTCAGGGAATTCATTTTTCTTTTGCTTCCTGTCTTAAAAGATCACGATATATTGCTTTGGGTTCTGTCTTATTCACTAGTCTTAGATTCATAACTCACCTACTGTGCACATGTTTCTTGTCTTTCTAAGAATATTAACTCAATTGAAAGCAGGAACAAAGCCGTTTAAAAAAATCAAAACTTATTAAAATCTTTTTAAAACAGTGACCATGGTTTAGGACAATAGTCAATAGAGATCATAAGCAGTTATAATCTAATAACCGGAAGTAACCATCACATGTAGGGATGCAAGTACGTAGTTAGAGCAGCTCCCATGTTCGGCCAAGGCCTCTGACTCAGGGTTTGTGCTGTCTATTTCAGTGACATCTACCAGCCTATGGCACTTGGTTTTAATATCTTTAAGTTTGTCTCTCTCACTCTCTATTTCTCTATGCCATATCAATTCTGGTTTGGAAATTGATCTCAAAACCCAAGACAAAGCTTCTCCACAAACAAGCCAGCCACTCACCTGACTCTTGGAGAGGAGAGTCGAGATCCAAGAAGCAGTTTGCCAGTATTTCTTCTTCTAATTGAACTCTTTAACTACTTAATCGGTGTCAATTATCAACAAGCTATTTATGTCTTAGGTTTCGCTAACTTTCATTAGGCACAGATAAACTTGCTTAGGAAATAACTCCATCTCAAGCAATTGTGTAACTCTTAACAACTTATTAATGTTCTTTCTATAAAAACACCTTACCCCAAGGAACACAGTCTTACACTTCCTTGGATGCCCAAGATGCCATCACAGCAGAATGCTTATCAATAGGTATTAATTAGGCAATTGGTTCTAGTAGTGTTATGAAAGGCAGACCTTTAAAGTCAGACCTCTATTGCACACAACAAGCAAAACAACTATCCAACAAGTGTCAGAGACCGTCAGAGAGAGCAATGAGGGTCCTCTTGGGATCCTAGTCCTCGCTTCTTCAGCTGAGACCTAGTCTCAATCTCTTTTCCAAAGACCTTTCCCCCAGGACAGCTAACAAAACCATTTCACACAAGTGGTTCCCTACAAAGTGCCTTAGATTATATTCTTGTACTCTGCTTCAACCACTTTGAAGCATCTCAAGAAAATATCACTTTACATATCTTACAGTGACAATTATTCTCTTAGCAGAGTACAACACCAGTCCTTGAGCAATTCACTTGAACCACATGAATAGAGGGAAATGAGGGTGCTTCTTGAGGATGCATGTGAATGAGGGAGGTAGAAATTTCATTGCCCTTCTCAGACAAAGCACTCTTTATAAATCTTGAATACTGGTAATACTGAGTATTTCAAATGCAAAATATGCACATATCTGTTTTGCTCATTAAGATGTCTGTTCAACCAAGTGTGCAGCACCTCATTTAAATAATTATCTAATGGAGTACATGGCACTTCTATTCTGTGTCTTAAGGGTGTTCAATCAGGAGGATCTCTAGCACGCTTAGGGATGTTTGTTAATTAAAAGATCTGGAGACTGAACCGGAGTGTATTACCCAACTTTGGGAGAATCCTCAAAGTCAGACCAATAAAAAAGATTACTGTCACCATTCACCAGGAGCTAAGAGTACTGCGCTCTAGCAGAGGTTAGAACATGCCCTCAGATGCACAGGGCATATGTGTTGAAGAGGACACTTTAACAGCGCCCTCCCTAGGCTTCCATAGCTGGGCTCTTCCTGTTTGTCTAGTCTTGCAAACATCCCTGAGGACCTGCTTCCATTACTGAATCTGAAAACAAAGCCAAACAACAAAACTTGTGGGTCTCTAACTGTCCAGCTTATGTAACACATTTCCTGCCCAGGTTTAAGGAGAACCTCATTTTTCAACAAGAGAATAATAACCCACTTTAATGAAAAGAGAAGAAGAAATTAGATGTTGTCTGTGCTGTAATTTGGTGCTGATATTTTTACAACAGTCCCCAAACAGAAAATTCAGTGTGGATTTCAGCAAGTTGCCAATTTTCAAGGGTCCCTTTGTTGCCAGCGTGTTGTTCATTTTCATTTTTAAAGTGTTTAGGGAATTTAGGTTAGCTTAGAAAATAATTCTAATAAGTCTGAGTACATGTTGGATGCACTAGATGAGATTTGTGCATTAAGTGAGCACATGCTTAGTGTCAACCATATTCAAAAAACCAAAGTCAAAGGAAAACTAATACAAATTCCATTCCTGCACCATAGCCACTCAGTCTAATGGGGACATAAATACAGAAACAGACACAAAAATCACAGGATGTCGTCCCATGTCATGTGTTTAATAAACTCTTCTAAAACTTCCACAGGAGGTTGGCCAGGCTCTTCAGGTTGTGGAAATAGCCTACTTGAGGAAACCGTGTCTAGTATTTCTGCAAAGCAAATTAATTATCAAAAGTTCTTAGTTTTGTTTTTGTTTTGTTTTGTTTTGTCTTGTCTTGTTTGTTTTATGGTTTGGTGGTTTTTGTTGTTGTTTTTTTTTTGAGACAAAGTTTCTCTGTGTAGCCCTGGCTGTCCTGGACTCACTTTGTAGACCAGGCTGCCTGGAACTCAGAGATCTCTATGCCTCCTGAGTGTTGGGATTTAAGGCATATACCACCCTTGCCCAGCCAACTATCACATATTTGACTTCAAAGGAGGAGATGAGGTCTGGGGAGGTAGACCACTGAGGCCCTGGTTTAAATTCCCTGTAAAATTATATGTATAATATATATTATAATATATTAATATATATTTGGGGAGCGGGTAGAGGCCTTTAGGGTGAGTGTGCATCATTGGCTAAGGTGCTGGGAATACCTTATTTGCATGAAGAGGAATATATATATATATTATATATAATTACATTATATATTATATAATATATTATAAATTATATTATTTATATATTATATGTTATAATATATATTATATATTACATATATATAATTCCCTGTAAAATTATATATATAATTTTAAAACATTTGGGATATACTCATTATTTTGTTTTATTTTAAGGATTTATTTCTGGAACTCTTTGAGCATCTTGGTTTTCAAAGAGGAGAACAAAATTACCCAAAGCAACAGGAGACCTTGTTTCTGCCTTCAAGATCAAACCCTGTGGGATTGGAGTACCATGGAGTCTGGAGCAGGAGGGGAGTGTAGTCACGTCCAACCTCGGAAATCTCTTGTCGAGCTGTAGGAGTGAGGACCACTCCCTCCCCTGCCCCAGGCCTGCATGTCCTGGCACACATAGTCTTTCAGCGTCCACCTGTGCACCCTTGAGATGGTCACACAGCCTGCTGGCCAGGTTACAGGATAAACCTCCTCTCTCCTTATAAGCTCATGTCCAGCAAGCGCCTGGAATTCCTCTTCATGCAAATAAGGTATTCCCAGCACCATAGCCAATGATGCACACTCACCCCAAAGGCCTCTACCACTCCACAGAGGCCTTTGTGTTTGTTCCAGTCTGTCTCTGGTGCTCACCTGCCACTTGGGGTCGCAGCATACTTTCCCTCTCATGACACCAGTCTGTTCACAGGTGATCACACCGTTAAGGGGGGAGGAACAGTGATGACCTGTCTTTAAAATCTTTTTTTCATTTGGGGTTTCTTATACCCCAAATCAGTTCCTCCCCTCCAACCACCAAAGCTTGGGTAAGGGAGAGAAAGTTATTGGGGAGAGGGGTGCAGACCCCTTTACTTCTCCCGGCTCTTTAAGGTTGATTGGATTCTTCTGAGACTAAACCAATTTCCTCAACAGCCAACAGGTAGCAAGCAGTCTCCTCCAAACCGGCAGCACTGAAATGTTTCTCTTCATCCACCAGACCACTCATCTCGGTCTCCCCAAACTGCTACACACCACACGCCAACACCACCTTCTCTCTCCGGGCTCCCCTATTTATCTTCTTCCTCCATGCTCCTCTCAGTGCCACATGAGAAAGGCTCAGCTGGCAAAGACTTCACCCTGCATAAAACAATTATCAGCTGTCAACAAACTAAAGCCGCAAACTAAGATCCCACACTTAGGATTAAAACAAAAACGTATTTACATAACATAACTGAGTTTTAAAAGAAACCAAAATTTCCATTTCAGAGCAGAGTGGGAACAACACCAGCCAACTCTTTACTTCCTATTAATACTAAATGCAGATTTGGTAATTAGGTTTAGTACCTGTGTCAGCAGTTGGTTAGCTGTCTTCCAATTCCCCAGCTCTTATTATGGAACTACTAAACTTCAAATTCTCTGAGACCAACAACTTCTATTGGACTCTCAAATAACACATCTAATCATACGCTTTATGCTAATGCATTTGAGTGAGTGACTCCATTTTCTTTTTCATTATTTTCTAGTCAGAGGTTCTCTTGGGTGTTGGTACTGGGATGATACTTAAATTGTGTTGGTACTGGAATGATACTCCATGACACCGGCACCCCAAAATTATCTTAGATATCACTAAGGTCTTCCTGGCTCGTCCTCTTGATGTTCTTGAAGAAAGGTTCCACTAGATGAACCTGGTGGCACGAACCAAAGAAGAAGAAGATGAAGAAGAAGAAGAAGAAGAAGAAGAAGAAGAAGAAGAAGAAGAAGAAGAAGAAGAAGAAAGGCAGGGGAGGGAAAAAGAGGAAGAGAGACAGAGAGTATGCTGGGTAGTTTTATGTCAACTTGACATGGGCTATAGTCATTTGGTGGGGGAGGGGGACTTCAATTTAAAAATGCTTCCATAAGATAGAACTATAGACAAGCCTGACAGCATTTTCTTAATTAGTGATTGATGAGGGAGGACCTAGGCTATTGTGGGTGGTACAATCCCTGGGCAAGGTGAGACTGGGGTGTGTAAGGAAGCAGGTAAGCCATGAGGGGAAATTTGAGTTTCCGTCCTGACTTCCTTTGATGATGATGAACAGTGATATGGAAATATAAGCCAACTAAACCTCTTCTTCCCCAGGTTGCTTTGGTCATGGTGTTTCGTCACAACAATAATAACCCTAAGCCAGAGAAGTGGTGAGAGGGAAGGAAGAGGGAGACAGCTGTGTAGCCGTTCATGTTCTCTGGCCTCTTCCTTCAGTTCATTTTCTTGCTAGCTCCTTATTGTTGTTGTTGTTATTATTATTATTATTATTACTACACTGTCCTTAGATACTGCCTGCCTTCATTAACATAACTACTTGCTAGCTTAGTGACTGTTAACTGCCCAATTAAGACCTACATTTCTCCATTTCAGGCATGCTAGGCAGGGATTCCAGGATAACTTCAACTTTGGGAGGCTTCTGATACACCCACTCTAGTCATTTCCTTTTTATTAGTTATATCGATCACCTCCCCAGGGGAATCACAGAAACCTTGGCTCAGATATTTTACAAAAAAAATTTTTTTAAGCTGCCAAGAGCTATTTCAAATACTGCTCAAAGATTAAAAGAAAGGGCAGGACAGCTTCCACCCTTTGTTTTTGTCTGACCTATTTCTACCTTCCCTGTCTGAACTGTTAACAATGTTCTGTATTATTTTTCTAGACAAGTATCCTAGCCCCTCTTAAAAAGAAAGTTTCTTTATGAACATTTTTACTGAATTGAATCAAGGCAGGTCTAAAATCTAACTACAGTGAGCCCTGGGGCACCAAGACCTTGGCTGAGTGGAAGTCCTGTCTCTGCACCAAACCATCCTGCTCGGCTGCCTTTGTTGCAGCCAAGTTCCTGCATCAGATTCAATTATAGCGTTTGCTTTTTCAAGAATGGCACTATAGGCAAGCCAGACTTACCTATCAGACCATTTCAAAGGGAGTTTATAACCTACAATGATTTCCAACTGAATGTGAAAACTGAAGTTGAGCTTCCGTTCCATGACTTGGGTTTCTTTTGTTCGTCAGCCAAGTAATATATTCACTGAGGGCCAGACCATGGTCCAAGAGCAGTGTTAGGTACTCACACTGTGTGAGTTTTGATAAGAAGGCTGGAATGCTGCCTTTCTGAGGCATACTGCTGGCCTCGGCCTCTCTCTCTACAGTCATCTCTCCATATGAGATTCAAGAGGAGGATCTTTACTTACAGAGTCATTCATCAGCCGAGAAAGGCAAAGCTGTCCTGCGATTACAGCCATGCTCTGGAAGGCTTAGGTAACATTAAGCAAAGTGGATTTCCCTTTGTACCATTGCAATGACAGTAAGTGCCTACAGAAATGGCTGCTTACCAACTCGGTAATAATTTTTATGAAGTATATTGCAGAGTTTGGAAGTCGGCCACTAGGTGCATTGCAAAATGTAATTTTTTTTCCTTTTTGCTTGTCCAATTCATCAGAAAATTGATCATTATTCCTTAAGGAAGACCGTGAACTAGTCTTTTGAACTGAGTTGCTTATTATAGACTGCTGTGAGGGTACCTGGGCATAGCAATTATTGATGAGGAAAGATGGGAGCCCCCTGGAGAGCCCAGCAATCAGCGGAAAAGCACTCTACATATAGCCAGGCTATTGGATTCCAGTCATGACTTGTCTTCACTGTAGCAAATCCAAGATGGGGTGCTACAGAGCAGAGATTCATAGCTGCTGGTGTTATAGTAAATCACATTGTAGCACTCTAGCTGTAACTGCATGGGAAGCCAGTCCCAAGAACCACAACACTTCCTAGTTTTTAAGCAATCTTAAATACTAGGGAACACACATGTATAGTCTACATGAAGCCTAGCAGCAAAGCAAAAGTCGCCAAATTTGGTCATTAGGTCCAGATATTAAAATGTCTGTGTTAAATACCCAAAACATGAGGATGAATATATTTTTATCCAAACATTTGGCATGAGATGATGTGAATCAGTGCTTCTCTCTTCTATATGCCAAAGAGAAAGGGCGATCTCGTACATATTTGTCACCATAGGAGGGAGAGGTACAAAGCAATGATGTCTGTCATTAGTCCTGTCCTGTTGCTTAGCCAGTCATCGAAGGCATCAGGAAGCCAGGATCTTCCTCACATTCCCGGAAGCTGCCCTCAACACAGTGTTCACCCTCATGATTGTCTCTCGGAGTGTGAACTATCGGCCCTCACATCCTCACCAACTGTCCCTGAAGGCAAAACCAAGGGGGTCTCTTCCTAGCATACAAAAGAAGACAGTTCCAAAGCCTCTTGCCATAAACACTTATTCCTTCATCTCATATGCTAGAACTTGGCCACAGTAACTTAGCCAGTCATTGGCTGAGAGACACCAGTTTGCTGTGGCTGATTAAATAGATGGGAATTGCGGCTGGCCTGCCTTCCCTGAGCACAGTGTGGCTGCTATCTGAACAGCTTTAGTTTCCTGTGCAAAGGAGACCGGGGGAGGGTAGAGGGCTAATGGACAGACCAGCAACTCTGGTTTCTCAGTTTCCCATGAGAGTTTGATATGGAGGTGAACAAGGGGCGGGTGTGTGTGTGTGTGTGTGTGATGTTTTAATAAACTGTTGTATTTGTTAGCCTTGCCGTGGCTGTGACCAAATAGTTGCAGAACCTACTTAAAGAGAGGAAATGTCACTGTTGGTTCCTGCTTTCAGAGTGTTCAGTCCATGATTGCTTGGGCCCTTGACTTGGGTAGAACTGCTTCCTCCTGCCAGAGGAAAGCAGTCCATACATAGTTCACAACAAGAATCAGTGAGCACCACAGAAAAGGTCCGGGGTTAATAAGTCCAAGAGCCTGTCCTCAGTCGCCTACTTCATCCCACTTGAACTCATTTTCTAGCTCCCACTGTCTCCAAGTTAGGAGCACCAGGTAGAGTCCTAAGGTTCAAAACAGCAGCCTATGGACAGCATTTCCTACATAAACCATGATAACTGTCTTCAACACTCTAAAGGTTGGTTTAAAATATTATATGAAGTAAGTCTTCCCCTTCATTTTAGAGAATACTTTCTAACCCTTCTGGTTACTTATTAAGAAAGAATAAGTATTGAGGGGCTGGAGAGGTGGCTCAGAGGTTAAGCACGCTGGCTGCTCTTTCAGAGGTCATAAATTCAATTCCCAGCAACCACATGGTGGCTCACAACCATCTATAATGAGGACTGGTGCCCTCTGCTGGTATGCAGGTCTACATGCAGACGGAACATTGTATACATAATAAATAAATAAATCTTTTTTTAAAAAAGTATCTTAAGTCCACAGTGGGGGTGACCGTAAGGAGGAGATGCCTTCTGAATTAGAGGAACTAGCCATTAGCAGCAGGGAAGACCCATGGAGACATAGGATACCCATGGAGCAGGGACTACTGAGTCTAGATGTCAACTTTTCCTTCCCTACACTGAAACGCCCCTGTCGTAGGAGGCTTTGAGCATTCAGTACGCTATAAACCGTATCCCAAAGCCAGCTTTGTATTGGCAGCATTTTCAGTAAAACAAGTTTTAGGAGTAGGCTGAGAAGGGCCATCTGAAAAGTAATTTCTGAAGAGCAAGAACTCATCAGTCCAAATAGGAAAGCAAATGCAAATAAGTGAAAATTGGCCAGAGCTGGAGAGGACTGGGCAGAAAAGAGTGACTTGCAATGAATGCATGGCTTCTTAGGGTGATAAAAACGTTCTAAAGTCAGACTGTGGCTGTTCCAGGTTTCTCTGCTGCTGTGATAAAACCCTGAGCAAAAGCCACTGGGGAGGGAGAGCATTCAGTTCATCTTACAAATTATATTCCATCACTGAGAGAAATCAGGACAGGAACTCAAGACAGAAACTGAAGCAGAAACAATGGAAGACAACCAGCTTGCTCACCATGGCTCGCCAAGCCTCCGCCTGCCTTCTTGTAGAGCCCAGGAGTGGAACCACCTGTTGTGAGCTGGGACTTCCCACATAATCATTAATAGAAAAAAAAATGCTCCCAGATACTTGTCTACAAGCCAGTCATGGAGATAGCCTCTCGTTGACAAAAACTAGCCAGCACTGTGGTAATGATTGCACAGTTCTGTAAATATACTGATGCCTATTAGCTAAGCTCTGAAAGCGAGCAACTTTATGGCACCTAACATATTTTGATTGTATTCTAAAGATTTTTAGAAATGATCACTGCAGAAGCCATCTGCAGCATTGAGCAATGGAAGCAGGAGAGGGAGAATGTGTCAGGAATTCAAATAAAATGAGGGCCTGTGCTTTTCAAAGTCACTGAAGGTGAAAAGGTGAAAGGCGTATTTTAACTTAAGTATTAAAGGAGCCATTGATCCAAACGCTGGCTAGCCTAGTATATTGGATTATAACAGTAACTGAGCCCTCTCCTCAACTTGGCTTGTCAGAGTGCCTCAATTCCCTTCTAGTCACTTACAGACAGAATTCACACACACACACACGTAATTTTTTTAAGAAAGAAAACTGTCATTCATTTCTATCTTCACAGGAAAAAAAAAAGATGAACAAACTGAAAATCAATGACTGCTTTTGCACCCATTTGAGAACTGAAGACAAGGATAAAATTGCCATCCCAAACTCTGGAGAGCTAAGTTAATCTAGAAAGCTAAAGCCAAGATCTTACCCGAAACAGAGCCTCCATAGCAATAACTGGTAGAGATACCTAAGTGATGATTTTCATAATTTATGCCTGGATTTGGCTGTCTGTAACTACAGGGAATAACTAACTGGGGACCGCAGTCTTAGGCATATTCATAGAGTCATAGGTTTGACATCTAGGAATTTCACAATTGGAAAAGGGCTGTAAAAGATCCCCTAGCCTTCAGGCAATGGAAGATGAAAAGTAATCTTTGTGAGACATGCCCAGAGCATTTTCCATAATAAAGACCCTCTCCCCAGGTACAAAGATATAGCAAAGCCTCTCCTACCTGGGGGAAGGGCTTTTATTCCTCCTATATTGAGCCTCAATAGCTTTCCTGTCTCGTCTATGAGAAGAGAGGCTAAGAAATATTTGTAAAGGGTTGAAAAGCCCGGCACATGTGTCCACTAAGACTGAGACTTAGTAAAAACTGCAAAGCCAAGATAGGGATTTCTACAAGGTTTCAATGAATGAAGAAAGGATTGATGGATTGAAGACAGGATGATGACAGGGATCCATGCATGCATCCGTGGATGATGGGTGAATAATAGACAAAAATGACACATTTACATAATATAATACTATCATTCAACAATAAAGAATTAAATTCTTTTATTTGTAGCACTGTTGGTAGAACTGAAGGATACTGAATTAAATAAGTCAAGCATAGAAAAACAATTACCACATGTTCTCACTCGAGTGTGCAAGCTAAGTATGTTCTTTTCATAGAACTGGAGTGTTAAACAATGATAACTTAAAGCCTAAACGTGGCAGTGGCAGAGGGGGGAATATGTAGGTGTTATCATATACCAACATACAGCTAAAAAGCGGAGCCTAAGAGTTTCCAGTCCAGGGACCATTGTTTCCAACAACATTTATTGGATAAATAGCTAGTGAGGAATTTAAAATGTCTCAACACAAAGAAGTGACAGGTGTTTATAGAAAAAAATATGCTATATTCTTTTCTATTGTTGTGATGAAACACTTTGGAAGGGAAAGGGTTTATTTCATCTTACACTTCCAGACCACAGTCCATCGTTGAAGGAATCCAAGACAGGAGCTGAAGGCAAGAAACTTAAGGTAGGAAACACAGAGGAATGCTTCTTGCTGACTCACTCACTGGCTCATATTTTGATAGTTTCATTATACAGCCTGGGACCACCTGCTTAAGGAATGATGTCACTCACAGCGGGTTGGTCCCTCTTACAACTAATAATCGAGACAATCCCTCACAGATATGCCCGTAAATCAACATGATCTAGGCAGTTCCTTATTTGAGACTTCTCCTCTCAGATGACTATGCTGAGTCAAGTTGTCAAAGCTAACTAGGACAGCAAGGCGAGGCAGCGCATACCTTTAACCCCAGTACTCTGGAGACAGAGGCAGGCCAATTTCTGTGAGTTCAAGAGGCCAGCCTGGTCTACAAAGCTTGTCCAGGAAAGCTTATACCAGCAGGGGTCCATTATAATGCCTGCAGCAGAAAGAGCTGAAGACAATAGAGAGGCAACATGGGTACAGTAGAGTTCGGAGTGGAGCACTATGGTTGTTGCAAACAGTGCAGAGCTCAATTTCAGGCCCCGTGAACAGGACACCTCTCATTTAAAGGCCCGTTTGTCTCAGCTCCTATTCCCTAGGGTATCAATCATCTGGCTCCCCACAATAAGAAAATCAAAAGGTATTGTTGTGTAGCTGTTCCCAGAACGATAGTGAGGAGCCTCCTGAAATGAAGTTCACAAGGAAGCTGAAGTCACGAGGCCCCTCCCTGAGCTTACATAAGACATAAGTAATTGCTAGGGGTGAGGAGACTCTTGAGAGGCCCTGGCTGCAGGTTGAGCAGAGAGCTCTGGGGATTCGGCTTTTGTGAGTCATCACCCATCCTAGGTGGGTCTGTGGCGATGCAACTGTCTTTGAGTCATTCATGCTCCTGTAACCCCTCACTCCTGCTCCTCATAAGAAAACCCACAAAAGTCATTAGTTCACTGACTTGGACTGAGTCATTTCTTGGGTCTATCTATGATTGGTACTCCATCTAAGATGAACCTGTTCACTTCTCCTCAGGAAAAGTCAAGGCAATAGGCATGCAAAATGGCAAGAAGACAAGAAGGTCTAAGGAGACAAGGCAGACATCTGAATTGGGCTTGAGTATGGATGGCACAGGCTTTAGAATGATCTGAGAGGGAAGTAGAAATAACTATGCTAAGGTCTTTCATGCAGACAGTGTGCAGGAACAGACAGGGACTGAAAGCAGAGGGCTGAGAACTAAGAAAGAATCAAAAAGAAATGCTAAGCACTGATAGCAAAAACAGCAAGCATGATATCAATGAAGGATTGCTCTGACGGGCTCAGCAGCAGACTAAACTCAGGCAAGGCAAGAGTCAGTGAACCTTCAGCTGGCTCCATTACAAAATAAAAATAAAAATTCCTAAGCTGAGTGCTGTCGTGACAGCCTATGCTTATAATCCCAGCACTTGACAAGTGGATACAGGAAAGTGAGGAGGCTCTTGGCTATATAAAAGCCTATCTCACACAAAAAAATAATAAACTCCAAATTAATGATCCTTCTTCAAATTAAGTAAACAATCACAAAAATATGAAGAAAAAAATCACCCTTCTGCCGACGAGATTAGGATTTATGAATTACACCTGCTTTGTCTTCTGAGCATTGCTAGCAATGACCTAAAGAATCAGGCCCTGTGACAAGAAGTCATTGCCTGTAAAATGATTGGTCTTGTGGGAGTTTGGGTCACTGCTCGGCCAGCCATGCTCACTTTCTTCATTAATATGCACCCGCCTTCTCTTGTGCATCTCTGGCAAGCCTTTCCTGGCATTTCTGATAGACCTATGCCACAGGTCTTAGTTGAGAGCTAGGCAGCATTCAGAGCAGAGGGCCAGCACCAAGAAATTCAGTCTGACACGCTGTGTTGCAGAGAATAGTGATAGCAAAGTACTCGGCCAGTGTGAGGGAGGACCCTTTTCTGGTCTTGGGAGCTGAAGACAGTGGAGGGATCTGGAGAGTCAGGTCTGGCCTTCAGCTGCTAGTGATCAGGGACTAAGCACTGACCTGTGCCCTCATGATGTACTTTCTCCCAGGAATACTTCATTTCTACCATGATAGGGATTTTCATTTTTCATCTTTCAGCATTTCTTCTTTAGCCTTCCTTTCTGTTTCATCCTACCCATTACTCTGCTTATGTTACCCGTCTTCTCTGTGTACTGTCTGTTCTTTGCACCAGACACCTTAAGTTTTGTTTAAAGAGTGTGACAGAACTTTTGTTGTTTTTGGGGGTGGGAGGTCTTATTCTATCATCATAATCGTCTCCAAATGTCAAAACATCTGATTAAATAGCAGCCTAACTGTTGATATAATGACATTTAAAATATGTAATTAACATTTAAAAAGAGTAAGTAGACTTTGAGTAAAACACATTACCCTCCATTAACACGGATAGGCCATAGGACCAACACTAAGGTCTCTGGAAGGAACTCTGCCTCAAGACTTCAGCACAGGGGCCAAGGCCATGCCGGGGTTTGTCACGGATTTCAGACTAGCCACCACCACAATCATGAGTTCCTTGATAGCCCCTTTTCTATATCTCTAATGAATTCTAAAAGAACGCTTCATCAAGTTTGCTGGCAAGAAAGGATTCATCTTTTTGCAATATGTGCTAATCCACATTATAATCAAAGGGGAATTATGTTTAGAAAAAACAAACAAACAATTATTCTTTGATGGTGGTATAAAAAGATCCCAGGCTTCAACTTTGTTGCTTTTCATTAATTCTCAGCTTGACATTGGTGTAACAGGACATTGCCCTCTGGCATGCTGATGTCAAAATTAGGCTTTTCATTTTAGTTTTTTTAAAAAGCCACTTCTAACTTCTGTCCTATAAGGGCCCTTGAATGTTAGTGGCACTCCTGGAAGCAATTGGTTGCTTAGAAAAAGCAGTAAAGCAGGACCAGTCATAAGTACAACCCTATTTGCTTTCCAGATTGTGGGATTGTGGAAATTGATAATGAACCAAAAGTCAACTTCTGTCCTCACCTTTTGGGTTATTTTGGTTTTTGTAAATGACAGAAAAATGTAAGATGCCAGTATCTGAGCCTCTCGGGAAGATGCTGGCTGACTGCGCAGCCCCTGCCACAGAACCTCTCCTGTACTCCCCTTTGGGTGGTTGTTGCCATTTATTTTACCCCCATTTCCATTTGTACTGACATCTGATATGAGTGGATTTCATTCTTCAGTATTAGGTTGTAGTTTATCTTTTTGTAGTTTTCTTTACTGGAAATTTGTTGTTGTTGTTTTGTTTGTCTTATAACTTTAAATTCAACTGCCATGGGTAATTTAGAAAGTCCTCAGTGGCCACTGAAAGTGTAGTTCAGTTGAGAGAGTGTTTGCCTAGCATGCTGGAAGCCTGAAGCCCTGGTTTCAGCTCACAGCATCACACTAAACTGGGCATTGCATGCTGGTGAAGGTAAAAGCAAGAGGGTCAGAAGTTCAAATGCATCATTGTAAAAAGAGAAAATGAAAGTTCCCGTTGGGTTGGTACCTGCACAATGCCACTATATTCCACACATGGAAAGCATCTTCCAACTGCCCAACAGAATACAAATGTATATGAAACAAACTAACAGCGTATCTCTTTACAGATAGACTCAGGCTTTATTTTTGACGAATATAAGATAGAAAAATATTATAATGCGAATATAGCAGTTGCTCTTTCTGTAACAGAGTTTGGAGTGTGCAGTGCAGACCAGGGTGGTCTGTCTCCCTTCTGGCTGTCCTACAGTCAACAATGAGTTATATTCCAGCCACTGCATTTGCTTGAAAGGGTATTACATGGCAAAATGGACTTCTTAAAAGGCTATAGCATTCAATAATAAATATTATAAAGCAAGGGACCCAAACAGCCTTTAAAATATATAATTACAAAGAGCAAACATTAGACTCCATAATCAAAGCTAAGAACACATGTCCTCAAAATAGCTTCAACATTTCCTATACAATAGAATAACAGAATACTCATTTTAAAAAAATCGAAGGAAGAAAAATTTGAGTAAACACAATATTGCAGGTGACCTGAAGAGTAAACAATTCAATGTATTTATAAATGTCATTTCAACAATGTTCTCTTTGCCTAGCAGGCAATAAAAGCTAGTTCTGTCATCAGAAATGTGCCCCTGAATGTGACCTTTGAACTTACTAAGTGATGTCACCATTGTTACAAGCCATCTTTGGAAGGGGTGGCTGAGGGACAATCGGTACATGCAGGTATTTGGTTATGTGCTATAAAGACAAATATGAATGTCCAGGAATCTGAAGCTGAAATCACTTTTGGTTGTGTTAAGCACCCGCACGGTCTCCCCCTTCTGTGGTACCTCAGGCAAAGTCCCACCTCATAATTAATAAATAATAAGTAGGTCATAATTCATCTCTGTCGGTCCCTGAAACCTTTCTTTGTTTCTTTTCCTCCACTCCTCAGAATAAAACCGGAGGGCCGGTTTTATTAAAGTTTCAACCATATAAAATAACCGTATGTACATATGTACATACACCCTTGTCTTTCAAGGACTGGGTAACTCCTCGTTTTCTATCAAATAATCCTTCTTCATATACTTAGTCCCCCTAACTAACCTCCACACTTCCAAGTAAGCATCCTTTAAAGACCTCCTACTCCCTTCATCAGAATGCCCATCTAGTCTTGAACTCCTAGCTACCAGTGAGTCCCCTTTGGGACTGCCCCTTGACTCTTGCCCACCTTGCTGTATGGAGCCATCTGCCCCTTCTGCACCCTCTGGCCCACTATTTCCACCCTCGGCGGCGGGCAGCTCCTCCATTGCAAAAGGCAACTGGTCCCCACTTGGCAGTGGTTCCTCTCCCTCCGCCTGGGATTCCAGATCCTCATAGTTGCTTTGCCTTCTGGTCTCCAGGAATTTGGCCACGCAGTAAATGATGGAGCCCAGCGTGTTCACCACAACGCCGGCAATGAACAGAGAGGTGGGCTCCACGTCGCTGAAGGCCACCATGCCCACCGTGATGGTGGCAATGCTCTTCACCACGCCCACGAAGCTGGTGGTCACGGCGGAGTTGATGTAGGTGCAGTGCAGCGTGGTGAAGTTCATGGCACAGCCGATCAGGATACAGGCCACAAAGATGGAAACCATGGCCGGGTCCTTCCAGCCTGGGAACGTCCAGGCGTGGATGGAGTCGGTGCTGGCGAAGGAGCAGAGGACCAGCAGTGGGGTGGCGGACACCGCGATGACGTACTGCGCCGTGAGAGGCCCGTGCTCCGTGTCGGCGCTCGCCTTCTGGATCAGCACCAGGTAGGCTGCGTGCACCAGCACCGCCAGCACGCCCGTCACGTATCCTATGGGGTCGCCGGTCAGGTCTCCAGCTCCTGAGCGCACCGAGACGGTCGAGCCAGCGTGGGAAAGAAAAGAAGGCAGAGGGTTGGTGGGGCTGGGTTCCCACTCCGGGAAGCGTGTTGCCTTGGGAAAAAAACCCGCTTACCGTCCCACTTCTGCCCACGAATTTCCCGAGCGGCCAACAGAAGCCCTTCTTGCCCCCATGACTGTGTCAAACCCAGTCACCGAACCCCGTCTTCCTCCAGCCTGGGCGAAGGCCACGGGGAGCTCAGATGCTCTCGGGGTAGGCGGCTCGGCGTCCCTGAGCCTGCGGGGAGGTCACCTGGGCGGGTGGTTCCTCCACCCCGCCCCGTGGGCACCGGAAGGGAGAGGGAATCCCGGCTAGTGGCCTCAACCCGGCCCCGGAAAGAGGGTTTTCCTCCGCCCGCACCTGGACCCCGCGGGGCCCTCCCAGCCCTCCGGCACCTGAGCCCCAGGCCGGTCCCTCCTGCCTGGCGCTCCGGTACTCCGAAGGAGCCCGGGTCACCAGGCTTCATTCCCAGCTCCCCAGCTCCGCATCTCCCCAGCCCCGCGTGATCCGAGGAAGTTCCCGGCCCCCTTCCTTCCGGCTCAGTCCGGGGCTGGACTCCGGCTCGCAGCTCAGGCGACTCTCCATCCCTCCCGGAGGAAGGGGCTGACCAAGAAAAACCTGGGTGGGGGCAACACAACACGCGCAGGAGAAAAGGGGCGGGGGGCGGAAGCCGGGACACCTAGGGGGAGGGCTGGTGGAGGAGGCTGTGGGAGGCTGCGCTGGGTCTCAGAAGAAAAGTCCCTTTTGTGAGCCCAACGACCACTCAGGGCTCCCCGCCTCGCTCCGCCTCAGTCTCCCCGTCTGGCGGCGAGGCAGAGTGGTCCCCGCGGTCTCTCCCGTGTGGGATGGGTGGGCCGGGGCTGGGCGCGGGTCCCGCTCACCTGCCAGGGCGGCGCCGCAGGTGGTGATGAGCACGGCCGCCAGCACCCCGGGCGAGGGCGCGCCGTTCTTGAGCACCAGCACGCCGATGAGCATGGTGACTAGGGGCAGGCAGCGCTTGAAGACCACGTACATGGGCAGGCTGAGGCCGCGCAGCGACCAGAGGGTGAGGCTGGACTGCAGCGTGGAGAGCACCGCGACCCCCGCGAAGGAGCGAGCCAGGCTCAGGCCGAAGGGGGGCACGGCGATGAGCCCCAGGCGCCGCAGCAGCTCCAGGCTCAGCGCCGCGGTGGAGCTGGTCAGGCACTGCACCAGGGTCAGGAAGGAGAACTGGTAGCGGCTGATGAGGAACTTGAGCAGGATGTTGAGGGAGCCCGAGAAGACCCCGTGCGCAATAGCCACCGAGATGCCCAGCACGCGGCCCCGGCACAGCTGCCGCATCGCGCCGGCCCCGCCGCCCTCCGCCGTGGCGGAGCTCGGGGCTCGCGGCAGGGCAGCGGGGAGGAGGCGCCGAGCGAGGGCGGCGGGGGCGCGGGCCCGGCGGCGGGGCGCAGCGGAGGGCGGGGAGCGCGGGCTCGGCCGCGGAGGGCAGCTCCGGCCGGGCGTCCTCGCGGCTCGGCGGCTCCGCGTGCGACTGCCCCGCCGCTGCCGGGAGGCGGGGGCGGGGGACTCGGAAAAGTGGCAAGGGTGGGGGGACGGGTCTGAGAGGAGTGGCGGGAAGCCTAGCGGCCGCGACTTGGAAGTCGGTGGGGAGCCGCGGTGAGCTCCGTCCCGCGCGGTTCCCGGGTCGGGAGGTCGGGCTGGCGGCTAGGTCGGCTGCTGCGGGTCGGGCCGGGCCTGCGCGCCTCCCTGGGCATCCAGCGCCCACCTGGGTCGGCTCTCGGGGCGCGGCTGCTCCTCCCCTCCCACGGCGGCAGAACAGTGGGGTGCGTGCTGGGGGGATCCCCTGCACGGCTAAAGACGGTGTTAGAAACGGCTGCGCTCCAGCACTGAGCCTCGTTCATTGGTCGCAACAAGTGACTGCGCCCCCAGCCCGGTGGCCCGCGAGTTGCAGCGCGTTTTCCACCCACGGTCTCTTCCCAGCGCTGCGCGGAAACGCGACACGTCGGTGCTGGAGGGCGGCGGGGCGCCTCACACTCAAAATCCCGGTGCCTTGAAAGAATTACCTGCCGGGGAGTGCTCTGGGGCCCAGAGGTTGGCCTTTTCTGGTGCCTGAGCTTGGAGTCTGCGCCCCTCTCAGGAAAAGGTCCCAGGGTCGCGCGTGGCCCTGCAGAGCTTCCTCGTGGAGGATGGCGTCTGGGCAGCGGATCGTGGGAATGGACACGTTTAATTTAGGCAAAGAGATAAAAATGGGCAAACAGCAGAAACTAAGGGGGGGGGCAGACAGAACCAGCAGCGGAGGAGCTTGGAGGGGAAGGAGCCCAGAGGTGGAGAGACAAACGCGAGGTGGGCAGCTGCTTGACAAAGGGGAGAAAGCAGAGGGCGGGCGCGGCCGAGAAGAGCCTTAGACGTTCGGCCCTGCCCGGAGGTTCTAGATAACTGTTTTCGGATCCCAGAGAACCGGTTTCAGGCTGCTAGACAGTCACAGGCAGCTTTGGGGAGCAGGACTGTATGGGTGCCATTGCCCCTGAGCAGAGAGTATACCTCTGTCCCGAAGTACTTGTGAAATGTCTGTGTGTTCCTCCCTGTGACTAAGAGAAAAGAAAATCTACTTTTATTTTTGTGACCCCTCCCCCACACACAAACACACACACCAACCCAGTGCAGTTTTGATCTGAATTCATTTGCGGGGAAGTTCCGCTCTGACCCTCAGCGGGAGCAGATCCCCGAAACCCCCAGCCACAGCAGTTTCCAGGCAGCTTGGAATTAATAGCCACGTCCAGGCTTTGCCTGACAACAGAGGGTTTGAGATCTCTGTGTCGGGCCCCCTTTTCAGTCACTGAGGCCTCATCTCTTCGCCACGGGAATTTCAAACTTCTCACCTTTAACCCACGCCTCCTTGCCTAGACACGCGAGCTACATTTCCTTGAAATCCAGCATCTTCGTGTTTTTTTTTTCCACTTCTAGGCTGAACCCAATAGTAAAGTACAGATGTAGAAATTGATGATTAGCTCAGCAGGATAAAAAACAATTAGAGCAGGAATCCCAGGCTCAATGTAGCTCCTCATGGGGGTGAGCTTTTGCATTGTGGGTGCTTTAATGAGAGAGCGCCATCTCAGCCAGTTCTCAGGCTCAAGCTTGGTAGTGCCCAGCTCCCAGTACAGCCACCTGCCTGTCCCTGACAGGTGTGCACGCAGGTAAGCCTGGGTCCCACAGGGCTGACTTTGCAGGAATAGCCCCCAGAGTCATTGCGCTGAAAGCTTCCGGTTCCTCTAGTAGCTCTTGGGCTTTGGTTCCCCTGGGAGCTCTTTGGTTTTATTACTGTAAACTGTGGTTACACACTATTAGCTATTTAAGAGACTGGTTTACAAGGGCTTGAGAAAGACTGAAGCAGTTGTACAGATTGTGTGTATGGTTTAAGGGTATATTCAAAATATACAGAGATGAAGACTGAAATTGGCTTTTATTTTTCTTAAGCTTTCCGATAGGAGATTCCTGTTTTCTCCGGACCACTCCTGCAAGCCATCCTATTATAAGTGAATATATAAAGAAGTGGCTGTACAGCCCTCGTTTTGGAATGATTCATTTCTGCCAGCAATTATAATTGCTTCCATTTGTGATACTGACATTAGGTGGAAGATTGGGGGCTGACTCAGCTTCCTTACCCTTCTCATTTAAGCAAGACTACTTAGTTTAATATTTCTGACCTGTGCAGTATGAAACAGCAGATTTTCTCTGCTGTATTATATATAATTCTCTAGTAGGACCAAGCAAATTAACCCCACCCTAACAAAAGTAGTTACTAGATAAGTTCCTAAGGAAAAATTTTATTATAGTATATTAAGCAGGATCAGTTGAACCAGAATTTGGACCTGAGGTCAAAAAACCATTTGAGCGAATGGAATCAAGTTTCCGAGGGTCTAGACACAAGCTCTTTATCTTTAGAGCTACTTAATAAATATTAGTGGCATAAAATCAATCTTTCAGTTCATTCATTCAACAAACATAGTGAGCAAATATCCTTTGCTAGGTAGTCTGTCAGGCGGAGCATTTGAGGAGGAGCACTCAGCTGGCCCCTGGGGAGCACATAGGGGAGAGGCAGCATCAGGAAGAAAGCAAGAGACAGAACACCCAGGGAGACAACTGTCAACCTGACAGGGAGCAGAACTGGCTTTCTGGAAAAAAAGAAGTATGTTCTAAGTAAATTTACCGTATCATTTTTAATTGTAAATGTGGTGCATGCTCCTTCCTTGTAGTATATATAAAGAAAACTATAAATAAGAAAGAAATGGTGTCCTCAGTGTTCACCATACACCACCCTATGGCAGCTGTTCACAGCTGGCTGCCCTTCTGTCTTCTACATATGCAGCCACATGCAAACCCTTCTTAAAAAGTAAAACTGCTATGTTTATCCTATATTATATGTCTAATAACTACTTATGAATGAGTATATACCATGTGTGTCTTTCTGTTTCTGGGTTACCTCACTCAAGATGACCTTTTCTAGTTCCCACTATTTGCCTGCAAATTTCATGATTTTCTTCTTTTTAATTGCTGAGTAGTATTCCATTGTGTAAATGTACCACAATTTCTGTATCCATTCCTCCATTGAGGGACAACTGGGTTGTTTCCAGATTCTGGCTATTACAAATAGATTTGCTATAAAAATGGCTGAGCAAATGTCCTTGTTGTATAGTTAGAAGATGCTCAATCCTCATTCAGGACATCGGAAGCAAGAGAAGGCAGGGAACAGGACAGAAGCCTACCACAGATGGCCTCTGAAAAACTCTACTGATCAAGGTATTGAAGTAGAGATTGAGACTAATAGCCAAACTTTGGGCAGAATGCATGGAATTTTATGAAAGAAAGGGGAGATAGAAATACCTGGAGGAGACAGGAGCTCTAAAAGGAGACCAACAGAACAACAACAACAACAACAAACCCCTGAGCTTTGGGGGTCCTGAAGAGAATGATACCCCAACCAAGGACAATGCATGGAGAGGATCAAAAACCTTGGCTCAGATGTAGCCCAGAGACTCAATCTCCAAGTGGGTTCCCTAGTAAGGGGAACAGGGGCTGTCTCTGACATGAACTCAGTGGCAGGCTCTTTGATCACCTCCCCCTGAAGGGGGAGCAGCCTTGCCAGGCTGCAGAGGAGGACAATGCAGCCAGTCCTGATGAGACCTGATAGACTAGGGTCAGATGGAAGGGGAGGAGGGCCTCCCCTATCAGTGGACTAGGGGAGGGGCATAGGAGGAGAAGGGGGAGAGAGGGTGGGATTGGGAGGAGACAAGGGAGGGGGGCACATCCAAGACACAATAAATTGTAATAAATGATTAAATAAAGAAATTTAAAAAAACAAAAAAAGTAAAACTGGGAGATCATTGGGTGCATACAAACCTCACTAATGTTTAAAGCACTTTCTGGTAATCAGCTTTCAAGGCAGTCCTGTTCCCAGTGGGGTCCTGTTTCCTTATTCACACCCTTGTTGGCATCTTCACTGGACTGTAGTTGGTCTTGGTGATCAACAGAAGATGGCAGGAATGAGCATGTCACTCTGGAAGCTTCAGTCTTGGATTTTTTCTTTACCACTTCTGGGGAGCTCCAATGGCCTCTCATAAGGACATCTCACACAGCCTATGGGGAGTCTATGTGGTGAGAAATAAAGACTCCTAACAACCCCGAGCCAGCTTATCTGAATCTCATGAGAGAACCTAAGGCTGAAGAAGTCAGCCAAATCATTTCTGATACCTGATACCAGGACTGCAAAATAATAAGATAAAAGGGCCATGAATGTGGCCCTTAACTACATACCCTAATAGCAGCGTATTTTCCCATGCCAGAATGAGAGAAGAGAGACAGCAAGAATTTCTGTTGAGAGCAGGTGCACTGGAGGCCAGAGTTCCATCTTGGGTGCTGTTCCTCATACACTGTGGAACAGTGTGCTTTTTTGCTTTTCAAGATAAAAAAAATTTTGTGTACATGTGTCTATCAGTATGCATGCATACCAGTCCATGGAGTCCAGAGGGTGGTGTGGGATCCCTTGAAGCTGGAATTTTAGGAAGTTGTAAGTTCCTGATGTGTGCGCTGGGAACTGATGCTCCTAACTCTGGAACCATCTCTCCAGGCCCTATTGCCATCTCTGATATAGGATCTCTCTCTGACACCTGGGGATTGAAGATTAAGCTAAGCTGACAGGCCAATTAGGCCCCAGGACCCCATTTCTCTTCCTGTCCAGCGAGAGGGTTACAAGCATGACCCACCTCATCCAACTTTTTAGGTGGGATCTGGAAATATTTCATGTTCTCATGGTTGGTGTTAACAGACGGAGCTGTTACTGCAGCCCTCAGACCCTCTTTAAATGACTATAGAAATAATGATCTTTTCATCTTTTCTCCTCCTCCCCCTTTTCATTCTACTTCTTTTCTTCCTCTTCCTCCCCTTCTTTCCTGTACTGGGAACTGAACCCAGGTTCTCACGCACACCAGGCGAGTGCTTTACCACTGAGCTATACCCCCCAGCCCTCAGGTTCTGAGAACCTGGGAATGGAACTGCTAGGTGACAGAGGAATTCACCACATTGACTTGCTTCCCCATCGCTCATGGAAACAGTGTGTAACCATGCTCTCAAATTAACCAGCATTGGATTTTATCAGTATTTTAAGTGCTTGCCAAAGCAATATGAACAAAAGTGAGGAGAGAGCTCACTTCAATTAGTATTTCCTTGTTATCAGTGAGGAAGAATCTACCGAGCGTTTTGAAGTACATCAAACGTTTGCCTTCCTACTTCTGTGAACTGTCCACTGGTATCCTTTGTCTACTTTCGTGTTTTGTGTCTAGTAATTTTTTTAAAGATTTATTATTTTTTATTTATGTGCAGTTGTGTGTTGATACCATGTGTGTCTGGTTGCTTGCACAGGCCAGAAAAAAGGTGCTGGAGCCCATGGGACTGGAGTTACAGGCTGTTGTCACAAGAAGCAAACAAGGTTGTCTGGAAGAGAAGCAAGGGTTACTAACCACCGGCCCACGGCCCCAGCCCGTCTGTTGATTTTTAAGAGTTATTTATTGCTGAATGCCGGGGCGATAGTTCTGCCACACAATGATGCAGACCTGCATTTGGTCCTCAGACCTGTGTGAGCTTAGTTAGGTGTGGTGGTGCGCACTTGTAACCACAGCACTGGGGAGGTGAAGACTTGGCCAGGTGGACGCCCAGGACTCACCAGCCGACCAACCTAACCTTATCAGTGAGTTCCAGGCCAGCAGAGACTCTGGAAGACACCAAGGTGGGGGTTGTCCTCTGGTCTGCACATATATGAGCACCTGCACACACATGAACGTGCATTCACATACACATAAAATAATAAACTCTGGCCATTGGCCAACAGGGTTAGTGTATCATAGAGAGTATATCCTTTCTTTATGTCCTCTCCATTAGCTCTGCAAACTGTGTGTTTGCTATTTTAGAGTTTGCTGTCAATCTTCTTCAGCCATTTCATGTAACTTTTAAAATGATGAGTAAGAACTTGTCAAGCCAAAGGCAGAACACCTAAGCTACACAGACGAGTTTGAGCAAAGATAGAGCTGAAAACTTGCATGATTTCTACGGGCTTTTGTGAACATGCTGGTGTTGCTGGAGAGGCCTGCTACAGGCAGGCACCAGGACAGAGCTGGCTGGTCAGCATTCCCACAGGCAATCCTACAAGCAGAGAAAGGTTTTACAATGAAATTGGGACACTCCAGTTCCATTTCAGCCCAGTCTTTGGTAGCAGCACATAGGAAGGTTGCTCTGAAGGTACACAACTAGAAATAGAGTAGCTACTTAGAGACCAGTGGCAATTTTTCAGGGAAACTGAGGCAGTGGTATTTGGGTTATAGGGTAAAGGGACAGGACTGAGTAACCTGGGCAGTGTGTATGGAAAGAGGCTATGACTTGGCATGTAGGTCTTTGGATGACCTAAACTGATATTTGAGTTGACTCCTCCTTGACGACTAATGAAAAAGCACACACAGGAGGAAGCTGCTGGTGTAGTGAGCAAGATGGTTTTGGCTGGAAGAAAATGGGTTCTCAGGCTTATGGGGGACCCAGTGGAGGAAGGCAGGAGGCAACCAGTATTCAGTTCATATGTATAGAAATTAAGAAAAAAGAAACATTTAAGTCAATTGGCACATCTAAGAAGAGACCTGTTAAGTGAGAACTACTAAGGATTCATCTTAGGAAAAGCCAAATCACTGCTAAGACACTCGGTGAAGAAGCGGGAAAGACAAAAGCAACATTGACTCTCTGCCTCATCTAGAGTGAAAACAGGCTGCTCAGTCACCAGGCTCAGGCTCAGCTTCTCGGCTATTGGCCTGAAAGCTGCAACTTTGTCAGTTCTCTCAAAGTGATCAGAATCTAGTCACCAGAGTCACAACTCGATTCTTTTTTGGCAAGCCATCTCATCTTATTAGAAAGGTGGTCATGTGGCAGGGACAAAGGTTTAGACTGAGCAATGCGAGGTTTCAATTTGGCTCATTACTTGCTGTGTATTGTGACTCCTGACATCCTGGCTTCCTTGTCTAGAAAGCAGAGTGGCACTGGGAATGTAAGTAATAAAGATTAAAAGGACTGCGTACTAGCTGGGTTGGTGGTACATCCCTTTAACCCCAGCACTGGGGAAGCAGAGGCAGGTAGACCTCTCTGAGTTGAAGGCCATCCTGGTCTACATAGTGAGTTCCAGGTCAGTCAGAACTACAGAGTAAGACCCTGTCTCAAAAGACAAACAAACACAACAAAACCAAAAGCCAAAAAAAAAAAAAATAAAACAACAAAGAAACTACATACATGGAACATGCTACACACTACCCTGATGGTAGATGGTAGTTACACTGTCCTGTCACAGCAAGGGCAGGGGCAGCTGGAAGACAGACAGGATGGATGCCAACAGCACAGGTCACAAGATCTGTGCTGAAGTGCCCCTAGATGACACTGTGCTGAACTACCCCTAGACTTCTCATCTAGAAGCTATTGAGTGCATCCACTACCAAGAATTCAAAATGCACACCCTCCACTTTTAGAGCAGACTCAAGCTGGGCCCCTTTCATCTTCCAGCACTAGCTCCAGAACCAGCTTGGTAACAGTCCTTCACATCAGGAAGCCAGAGTCTAAATGTCTCCACATCCCTGGACACAGGGAAAACAGATCAAGGGAGGGGCTAGGGAATTTTGTTGTTCAGAAGTCGAGGGTGCCTCAAATTCACTATAAACCTCTTGCTGCAGCTTCTCAAGTGCTAAAATTATAGGCCTGCACTACCACACTTGGCAAAATTATTGAAAAGCTTTAAATTTTGTTGATAACCTCACAAATGGACAGTGTGCATTGTGATTATAAACCCCTCCAATTTCCCCCCAATGTCACCCTCCTTCCCATGCTCATGACTTGTTTTTGAGACCCACTGAGTTTAACATATTCTCTGTATGACCATGAACTTGGAACCACCTGCTGTAGCCTGCTGGGCTCTTCAGCGAGTACAAAACTAAATGACTGCTCCTCTTCCAGAATGTATCAGTAACTAGTTCAGCAGAGAGAGGGAAGTGGTAGTTTTTAAATCACAAAGTTTTTGTTTCAAAAGATGCATGGTATATTACTTTGTTACAATAATCTCTCATATTCAAAGAGGAAAAGAACATTTCATTGTAAACATGGCCTTTCACAGTTTCTGCTGATACACAGTACCCACTGTGCACCCATTTTTTATTGAGACACACCTTGGTGGGATGCTATTAGTTCATGTGGAGGGAAAGGATGAGGAAAAGCTGTATGCAACTCCACAGTCACAACTGTAAGAAAGAGCTGGACTTCCCTGCTCACTACTGTCCACTAGTTAAGCAATGCCCACTTCAAGAGGAGCTAGTATTGTTGATCCAGGATCCAAGAGAAGTGTCCTTGCCCTGAGATGACTCACTAGTGCCCGGCCTAGTGATGCGACAATCCGGGTCCTCAGACCACGGACACTGAGCTGCAAAACTGACCATGCTTCTCATTTATGAGGTTGGAATGCTTAGACACAAATCTTTGGTCCAGCCAGTACCAGGTTACAGAACTCTGTGGTATGCATTCCCTATTCTGGCTCCTCCTTCCTCATGTTCCACTTCTACATTTATGCTGCTTTGTGTCTTCAACCTGTGTTGAACAAGACATGTTCTTATATCTTTCTGGAACAAGACATAAATACGGAGTGCATATACAATTCGTTTTTGTTCTGGTTGTTACAAGAATATTTTAAACATTCTCAAAAATGTGGTACCCAGTTTTCCTAGCATCATCTGTTAAGGGCTGTCTTTCCTCCAGTGTGTATTTCTGGACTATTTGTTGAATATCAGATGGCTGTAATTATGTGCATTCATGCTTGGGTCTTCTATTTTGTTCTATGGGTCTGCACATGTGTTTTTTTTTTTTTACCAGTTTGATGTTTTTATTACTATAGCTCTGTATTATAGCTTGAAACCTGGTCTGGTAGTCCCTCTAAACACTGTTTTCCTCAGGATTGCCTTGGCTGTTCAGGGTCTTCTGTGTTCCCCAATGAACTTTACGATTTTTTTCTTCTATTTCTGTGAGAAATGTCATAGGATTTTGATTAGGATTGCATTCAATCTGTAAACTGTTTTTAGTAGGATGGTCATCTTCACAATATTAATTCTACCAATCCAGGAGCATGAGCGGTCTTTCCGTCTTCTAATTTAAGGACTGATGAGCTGTCTTAGAGAGTGAAGGTGCTTGCCATCCAGCCTGACAATCTGGATTCCACCAGGACCTACATGGTAAAAAGCTAAGAACCTACTCCTGAAAGTCATTCTCTGATTGCCACACTCATGCAGCACCCACATACATATACACATTCACACTCAAAATAAATATTTAACAAATTAGCATTCTCAAGACTTAAGAATTAGGATTTCTGCCTTTTATATACAGCATAGATGACACAGAAAATAAATGCTATATAAAATGTTTTACTATTTTTTCTACTTTAACCTTTTCCAGTCACTATCATTTTTTCATTAAGGGAAGTAGCAAGAGGTGTTAGAGGGCTATGACTACAAGCCTTATAGGACCAAAAGTTTTTTGCTCAATGGGTATTTTTGGGGGGAGGAGATGGACAAGGTACCCTTTGGTAGCCCAAACTGGGCTAAGACTTGCAATACTCCAGCCTGTGCTTCCCAAGGCCTGGGATTAGAGGTGTGTGAACCCATGCCTGTGTGAACCCATGCCTGGCTAAACGTTTTGACAGTGGAGAACTGGGAAGAGAACAGCTAAGTCACGGATACAGCACCTGAGAGGACTTGAATATGAAAGTAAACTGTTAGCTCACAGCATTCTATAGCTTACAGCACAGCCCACCCTGAGAGAGTCTCCCTCAGTGTGTATGCCAGACACACGGTGATGCTCATACAGATCAAATAACTTAAATCTATGTTAGAGCTCATATAGGAACATCAGCTGTTTTTATATTAAATATAAAATGACATCCATACCTAAAGTACATTTTAAAAATGCAACCTCATTGAGATGTCATAAATAAAATCAAGAAACAAAGTTTATTTTGATTTTTATCAACAGTAGTGGTTATATTTTACATCTAAAACAACAAATTAAAAATGAAATATATTACTGCCCATGTAATCTACTAACCTCTCATATTTTAGTCCATTTTACAATACAGAGATAACATTTTAATAGACATTACAAGATACATCATAGCAATTATTCTTTAGGATTCCAGAAAATATAGCTTATGTCCAGGCTTACAATATGATACAATGTCTTTATAAGCTGTCTCACAGCTGATTTTGATATAAGTTTGAGAATTCTGAAATCTCGGTACATGTAAAGGCCTAAATTCTATCCTTTCGGCAGTTAACATTTTAATATTAAGTTCATCAGTCTATAACATCCCCGTTTCTGACTAGCGCAGCATATCTTAACCAGGAACCGTGAGACAAACAGGGTCATAGATCTTTATGGTTTCATCCCAGGAGCAGTCAGCTACCTACAAAACACAAACAAAGTCAGAAAAACACGCGGAAGACAAAATTCAAAGATAGCAACCAGTTCAAGCCCTGACCACTCGGCATGTAGGTCATCTACTCATAACACAATTTTAAATAAAACAGACAGGGAGATGTTTCTGATTGGAAGCTATTTCCTCTTTTAAAAACATGCTTTGGGGACTGTTTCCAACTTACTGAAGCTGCCTGCATACTTCTCCCATCACTGGTACAAAACCCCCCACACCCGGACACACTCTTGAAAGGATGTACTACTAGTCTGGGAAATGAGATTATCTGTGCAACAATTTAACATTTTTCTGGCAGTGAAGACATAGAGAGAGAACAATAAAGAGCACCATGGAGCAATGTCTAGAGAGATTTGAAAACATGTCAGGAGGTATAAGCTGGGTGTGGCTGGATGGACAAAGCATAGCTTTTCTCATCACAAAGTGGCTCACATGAGGTCAGTCTGGAACACACTCTAGAGACGCTAAACACATGCCCATGGGCCAGTATCAAAAGACCTCACGGAGCCATGGCATCCCAACTAAACACCCAGAGCTGAAACCAGCACTAAAGCCATACCCACTACAAACAGTCCCTCAAAAAAAGCAAACTGTAATCATTACTTGCCTAACTTTAAAGTAAAAATTTTACACTGTAGGACATAAATATTAATTTACTCCTAGGTGTGTGTTTTCAAATGTTGGGGCTTTGGGGTGAACAATAAATATCAGAAAGGAAAGATTCAAAGAAATGAGACTTAGATTTCTAGTGCACATTATCTATAAATTGTGAATCCCAATCCATTCTTCTTCTCCAATTTCTTATTTAGCAAGGATTTATGATAAATATGATAAGTATCAAGACCACTGAATGAGGAAATGTTCTAAAGACTACACTTGAATAGTAATACAGAAAAGACCAAAATTTTAATGATAAGGTATTATAAATATATTCATCCAAATTAATGTCAATAATTATGCATTCCTCTACCAATTAAACCATTTATTAAGCTCTATAAACTGAAACATATTTATAAGGTTTTAAAAACTGTATTTTACTAAAAACAAAAGAAAAACAAAGCAACCCCTAAGCCTCCACAGATGGTAGGGTGGTGGCCTTTAGGAAGGAAAAGGTATTGTACACATGGTTCTTGCAAAGCCTCTCATGAGTTACCACCAACAGCTGGATAGCTGCCGGAAGCACTGCTTTCCCTTAACCCAAGGACCACAGTCACTAGATAGTTATCTTTTTACCTCATGGCATCTACCTGTGGCTAAGCTAAAGACTATTTTTAAAAGGCTGACCAAAAGACAAACATTTAAAAGAAAAGTCTTCTAAAGTAGAAGCAAACACAGATGGGAGCAAACACAGAGACCCACAGCCAGGCATTATACAGAGTGAGAGACCTTAGGACACTCAGTCCTAAAAGGGATGAAATCCCTCTCCTCAGGGAACTCTGCAGTAGAGAAGGAAAGAATGTAAGAGTCAGAGGGGCTGGAGGGACACTAAGGAATCAAGGCCTTCCAGACACGAAGGGCTGGTGCACATATGAACTCACAGAGACAGAGACTGTGAAGTACAGGGTCTGCACAGAGTCCTGAGTTGGTCTCTTACCCTAGCCTTGCTCTCAACGTATGGTCACAGGATCAGCATCACTTAAAACTTAAAACCTCAACAGGTTTCAAACATCAATTAGTGAAACATGGTGTGTGCCACACAGGAAGCAGGGATCAGTAATTTTAAAATTCTCAACTCCTGACCTCAACAATATAAACAAAGAACACTCCCCAGCTGTGCACTAAAGCCCTCTGCAGACCTGCCTAACATGCTAGCACTGGAAACCTCACATACAGAGCACAACGTATAGTAATTTCTTAACTGGATTTTTGGCATTTAGGTAACACAAGGGTTTTTTTTGTTTGTTTGTTTGTTTTTTCTTTTTTTTAGGAAAACTTTATTTGTATGAACTTTTTTGTTAATGACTAAAAGAAACTCAAATCTGGGAGTGAGGCATCGTCACTCATGTCTATAATGACATTGGTCAGCACTCAGAGAGTGCAGGCAGGAAGATCAAGAGTTCAAGGGCATTCTCAGTTGCATACTGAGCTCGAGCCCAACTCTCAGGCTACATTCAGAACCTGTTTCAGAGTGCAGGAATCACATGAAAGAATGGGGAGTTAGTATGACCTGGAGAGGACAGGAGCTCCACAAGGACCAAATAGATCAGGGCACAGGGGTCTTTATGAGACTGTTTCTCCAACCAAGGACCATTTATGGATACAACCTAGAGCCCCTGCTGGATGTAGCCCATGGTAGCAGTATCCAAGTGGGTCCCTAAAAAGGGGAACAGGGACTATTTCTGACATGAACTCAATGGCTGGCTCTCTGACCTTCCCCCACCCCCCGAGGGAGGAGCAGCCTTGCTAGGCCACAGAGGAGGACATTGCAGCCAATCCTGAAGATACCTATAAGCTAGGGTCAGACAAAAGGGGAGAAGGACCTCCCCTATCAGTGGACTTGAAAAGGGGCAGGAAGGAGATGAGGGAGGGAGGGTGGGATTGGGAGGGAATGAGAGAGGGGGCTACAGCTGGGATACAAAGTAAATAACCTGTGATGAATATAAAAAAATAAAAATTATAAAAAAGAACCTGTTTCAAGCCAAACAAATCAAACTGTTGAAGTATATACCCCCACCCCCTACCAAGAACCTCTAATTTTGGCAGAATTAATATATACTTAGGAAAGAGTTCTCTTCCTTCCCTGATGAAAAAGTAGCAACAGATATCACTGATATAATGGAACATTAAAATATGCAATATTTTCATTGAAAGTCCAAGTTTGGTAATAAAGAAAACAGTGGTCCTAGAGGCAGGATGATTGTTAGACTCTGTCTTTAATAAAGTAAAAAAAAAAAAAAGATAAAGCATGAAATGTCTATCTCACAAAACCCCCCCAGCCTTCCCCAAAGCATTCCTAAACCAAGGTTTCTTCATCTTCCTGGTACTATTCTGCAAAAGCTAAATCCAGATTATGTACTCAGAGACATGGGGAAGCTATGCCAACTAATTAAGCTATAGTAACAATTGTTACTAATAATAATTTATTGCAAGTTAATGTTTTTATTTATTTGAGGCTTATTATGGAACAATATTATACCCTATTGGGTTCTAACTGGCCTGTGGCAATTTGTATATTAACTCACACTGCCAAATAAAATGTATAATGATTTAGCAAACCCCAAACTAACAAAAACCAAAATCTGCTCTAGAGGAAACACCAGCTTCAGGTGCAGGTGAGCCCATCACAGGACTTGCACAGTGTGCCCCATGACAGCCAGAGAACACAGGCACACACTGAAGGGCAGAACAGTTCCTAAAAACACTCTTACACAGGCACCAACTATCTAAGTCACACTTAACGGTGGAGGATTAGCCAGAAAGCACGTGAAGGCAGCTGCTGGCTGGGGGACTGTGGGAACAGGGCAATGTCCTGGGCAGGGGGTAAAGAAGCTGCAAGAAGAGCCAAAGCCTCCAGCTCTGACTAAGCAACTAATTTTCTGATGAAAAACTTAATGTTTGGACGGGAGGCCTTCTGAATGTGCTTCAGGGTCTCTTGACGGTCAGCTGCCAAAGCACGTCCGCACTTGACCCACTTTCCATACAGGATGACCGCATGCGGAGTGCTGAGAGCACAAGCTTCCCGCGTCACAGTCTCTGCTCGGGGGCTTCCCGTGGAAATGCATCCCTCAGCCTGTCACCACTGAGGTGGTGCACTCACTCCTTAGTGCCTGCGAACTTCTTTTAAACTCAACCCCAAATACAAACTGCTTTGTAAGAACTCGGAATTGATATTATCAAAGCAAAATGGTGACTTGTAAAAATATCCCATTTTTCTATTTAATATAAAATTTGAAGAGAATACATTTCCATTATTTGTAAAACCTAGAACCAGGTAGTGAAAATAACTTAATGGTCCATGCCACATAAGGTCTACTTTAATTATCTCTTACTCGTATACATTAATATATATTTTTAAATTTAAAAATATGTATGCTATAGAGGCAAGCAATACCCACTATTGCTCTCAATGGGCGATTTCCTTAAAACAAACAATGAAGCATTCTTTGAAAACAGAACAGAAATAATGATTTACCCAAACTAGATAAACACAGCTATGGCATACACATCACAACATCACTACAGACAGAATGCTTGGGATCAATGATATTGATGAACACGTCATACTTCCGGTGTGCTGACTGCTAGGCAACACACTACACAGACCCAAAGATATGAACGAAGCAAATGTGTTCAATAAAGAGTTTGTGACAAAAACTCATCTTCAGTGAATCAAACAAAATATCACAGAACAGGGTTAGAGCGATGGCTCCTAAGTTAACAGCACTGGCTGTTAACTTCTGGAAGATCCAGGTTCAATCCCTAGCACTATACGGCAGCTGACCACCATCTGAAACTCAACTGCTCAGATACTCTCTCCTGTCCTCTGTGGGTGCCAAGCACACATGTGGTCCACAGAAATACGTGCAGGCAAAACATCCATATACAGAAGATAAATACATAATTAGTTAATTAAAACGGGAGGACATTTAATATTACTATGGTGCCAGCTGTAGATAATGAAGGCCACACTGAAAATGGCAAATGCAAACATATACATTAGGATGTGAATTTATGTCTTTCATTTTATTAACTACTAAAATTGTTTGCACGTGCTACTGATATAGCAATTATCTCAGAAAAGCTAATGTGGCCATTCGTATAACAAAGAATCTATCAAGAGATTTACTTTACTGACAAGCTTTCTATTTCCTATTTATCATTACACTTTTTTCTCTCAATTTTGTGGGCAATTGCTTTTGCCTGTGGGAAATTTGCTCAATCTACTGTAATTAGCTACATGACATGTGTCCTCCTTAGCAAAGATAAAGAGAACAGAAAGATGTAGAGAAAGGGGCTTGGGAAAAAAATTACTAATGGCCAATTTACATTTTGAAAAGGCAGCTCCATTCCTGTTAGCATGGGAAGATGGCAGATCTTGGCTGTCAACTTGATGGGGTCTGTAATTTATTACCATGACAGTCATTCCACACTCTCGTGAAGGGCGTTCTCGATCAGACTCTTCGAAGCAGGAAGGCCTACCCTAAATGTGTGCACCAGCTTCTGCTGCCAGTCCAGGCCAAACGATAAGGAAGAGGGAAAGCTGTTTCCGGCCTGCTTTCTCTACTCTGCTGGCAACCTCACCCTGTTGCCACCCCATCCCTCCGCTAATAATAGAACCACCAGCCTCTTGGGGTTCCAACTGACACAGAAGACCAGCAGTCCAGGAATCCTCCAGGCTTTCAGCACAAGATTGGGCAGGCTGAGACACCCAGCTTCCTGAGCCGCATGTTAATAGTTACGGGATTAGTGCAAAAGTAACACTGACCAACATACTCTGAAGAACTCTCTAGATTCATTCATTCTTTCATTCGCTTTTTTATAGTTCATGCAACATAAATATATAGTACTTTACATTATTCTATTATGTAACTTTTAGCATCAAAATATATTTAACAATTTAAAACAATTATTTCTAAAATCAAAAAACAAAGAAG
>CM053767.1:6690307-6752364 GCA_028658305.1 Pachyuromys duprasi
GCCAAATCACATCAATCATTAATCAAAAAGGTGCCCTATAGACTTGCAGACAGGCAATCTGACTGAGGCATTTTCTTAACAGAAGTTCCTCCCAGATGACCCAAACTCTAAGCAGGATGTTTCTCAGGCTCTGGAGCTACCTCTCCGGCCCCTTTTTTTGCATCACTGTAGACAGAGAGAACTTGTCAGCTCTCACAGGCTACTGGACATCCTTGGCTTCTTAGTTCCTGCCAGGCATTTCATGCTCACTGGGACAGATTTTTGCTCTTTGCTTTCCACATTCCCAACTCACTCAGGACACTGGCTAGAACATCAGCTACCTCAAGGTGTACAAACTGGGGAGTTCCAAGAAGGTGGTAAGAGCTGACTGGATCACAGACTACAGAGCTGAGCACGGACAACAGAAGATCCTGGCAGGCAAAGAAGGGAAGCTACTAAAATGACAAGTTGTGGTAGATATCCGACAATTGCCCAGTATAAATCATCTGAAAGACACGGGTCTCCAAGTTCAACGAACAACCCTTACCCTTGACATTCCAATTGTTGAGGATCAGGTAGCCACTCTAACACTCCATTGTTTACTTGGGGTGGGTATATTTTTCATTTTAGTAGTTCTTTTTTGGGACAGGGTCTCATAACGTAATCTTGACTGGACTCATATTTGCATCAAATCTCCTGCTTCTCTGTCTCTGGAGTGATGATGTTACAGGCATGTGTCACAGATACCTAGGTCATGTTTTTAACTCACTTGCTTGTTGATTTGGAGGACTGAATCCTAGACCTCATGCTTATGTTTACCTCACATACATTTTTTTAATTAGAAAGCTTATATTCAAATTAAAAGTTTAAATCCTTAATAACTAAAACCCCAATATTTATATAACAGTTCTTTCTAGGGAGACCACAATCTTCCAAATGTAACTGCCTGAATTTTATCATGAGAAAACAGTTAATTTTTATTAACTATGTAGAGATGATATATCGAAACTAATAATGTCCATGTTAAAATATCCTGAGGAAAGAAAGAAAGAACTGTGGAAGGAATGTGTAAAGAAAGACACATAAATTGCACTTGGCTTACTAAGTATCAATGAGCATCAAACGCTCGGGACTAAGCCACAGAGCACAAGGGAGTTCTAAAGATAAATTAATACATAAAAGGAATTTCAGTTATATAAGTGGGTATATTATAGGCCAAGTATCACAGACCTCACAACAGAAAAGGGCTCTCCCATTTAGACATAATAAGGATAAAGGAAGAAAGAGAAAATGCAAGGACTGTATGAATCATGATCAGAGAGAAAAATATCAAAGAAAAATGTCTTAAGTGAAGGTAGCTAAGCTAGTTAACAAGGGAAGACGAAGAGTATTTCTCAGCAATTATCCTTAAAGATCGACCCCAGACATTTATTTGTCAGGTTTTAAACCTTTAAAGAGAAGATCTTAACGCTCTGTCAAGAAGAAAGGTGGTGTAAGAATGCCTTTGGACCTATTTTTTCAGATCTTTAAAAATGGAAGACACTAAAAAGAACAAGGATTATAAATATGATAGATAACATCAGCAAGGTCCCACCACTGCTAAGATCACAAGATGGAGAGTTTTTTGAGTAGATATGGAAAGATACTAAGAGGTGAGAGGTATTTTCTAAGAGAATAAAATATGAACAAAGGGTAAAATTACACTGACTTGAAGTCAATGAATTGGCACATTAAGAGCCATCAAAACTGACTTCAGTCATCAAAACCCACCAACAATAGTGAGCATAGGAACTTTTACATAACTACAAATTCTTTCCTCAGTGCTCAAGTCCACAGACAGAGTGCTATGTGACTTTCAGAGTTAGTCCCAAGATGCCTTGCAGCTTTTGCATTTGCTGTCTTGGATGCACATAATGGCTAGATGAAGCTCAGCTTCACTGAAAGACTGATGAATGGGATGGCAACCAGACAAAAGTGAATAAGGTCACCGCTGGTCACCCTGCTCTATTTAAGTTGCCAACTGTCAGGAACCACTTGAGGGCTCCAGGTGGGATCAACACAAAGAACTGATGGGCCCAAATTGCTGACTCAAACCTGTGAGTAAATAGCACAGTTGTTTTACTCCACTAAGCTGTGGAGTAATTTAACCAGCAAAAGAGAACTGTTAGGATGACAGAAAGAGAAAGAAATAGAGAGACACATACACACAGAGACAGAGAGATAGGATATATATAGAGAGAGACACACACAGAGAGAAAGAGAGAGACAGATACATGAGGTTCACATGTTCCCTAGAAAGGAATTCAAATTTTACTTGGTTAAAATATAAATTTTAATAACAAACTATTTTGTGGGGGCTGGGAGTGTGGGTCGTTGGTAGAGTGCTTGCTCAGCATTTATGAGGTTCTTGGTTTGAACACCAGCACTTGGGAAATAAAAACAACAGATGTATTATAACTCTACTGAAATTACATATGTAAAAAGGGGGAATAAATACTGGCTGAGATCATTGTCCTAGCTTGAAAGGAAAGAAAGTTTAGTGTTTACAATAAAATATAAATAAAATGGAAACAAAAATTCTAAATTTATAGGGAAGATATGACAAGAACATGGCTGAAAATGCAGAAAGTAACTGGTTCTTAAGATGCAGTGTTAGAAAAATCTTTTCTTCAAATGCAAAGTCCAATAGCTCAGAAGTCATAACCTATCATACCTCTACAAACTTCCTCACATACCTCTTGGTTTTAATCTGCCTTTAACTGGAAGTGTGTAGACATTTATACCACACACAACTGTTGATATGACTGAGTTTAAAGGTTTTTACATACAAGATGAAATCAGCTGTGTAAAGAGATCATTTTACTTTTCTTTTTGAATGTAAATGTTTTTTCTTTTCATGTACGAGTGTTTTGCCTGATTGTATGCATGTGTGTCACACATAGACCTGGTTCTTTAAAGGTCCGAAGAAGACTGGGTCCCCTGGAACCATCACAGGATGCTGGGACCCACAGCAGACCCTCTGCAAGAGCAGCAAGTGCTCTGAACTCTGAGCCATCTTCCCAGCCTCTGTGTGTTTTATTTCTTGTGCTTGAGCAATTCTTCCGGCTAAGACTTCCAAAAGCATTCTAAAGAGACATTGTAAATGTGGCATCCTCTGTCATGTGCCTGATTATAGAGGTACTTCTTTCAGTCTCTTATTAAGATATTGGCTATTATAGTGAGATAACTTTTAAAATAATTTCATATTCCCTTAAAACTATTGATTAACTAGCCCCCTTTCTCTACATTTCTTAAAGATTCCTATAGAGTTTACATATTCATGTTAAACTGTCACAATTACCCTCAGAAAATATAGCTTTAAATACAGTTAGAAGAGTATCTTCTAAAATGGTATTTTTCTAATTCCTCATATCCAAATTCTATTACTCTACATATCTTACTTTTCTTTACAAATTGACCCCTATGAACAAGCCATATTCTGTTTACCAGATATCCCATTTAGATATGTAAAATGAGAGATATCTCAAACATTATTCTTTTTAAAAATGTGTACATGTGTTCACACACACATGGGCATACATATGGATGTACAATTGTAGGCACACATGAAAGTCAGAGGATAAATTCAGGTATTGCTCCTCACTTTCCACTTTGGTTGAGACAGGGTATCCTCACTGTTGCATCGGTTAGCTGACCTGAGAATTTCTGTAGACTCCTCTGTTTCTGACTCCCAGCTTGCCGTCAAAAGAACTGGGATTACAGACACACACCACACTTCTGGGTGTCCTTGGGTTCTGGGATATTGAACTCAGCCCTCATTCTTGAATAGAAATTTATGTAGTGGGTCACCCCCCAGCCTTTCAAGCATAACACTTAACTGTTTCTCTTTCAAGCTGCCTCCTCTTCCCCTAGCTCACCAGATCAGATCACTACCTTCCTTGCCTTCCAAGGGCCAACTCAGAGGAATAGGAGGAAAACTTGACCCTTCTGTCCATTTTTATTAGTGATTGCTATGGTTCCTATCTTCAAAGTTTTAGATAGAACCATATGAAAGTCCCAGCATACATAATATGGTTCAACCTAATACATTACGAATCTTTCCCTCTCTAGGATTCTAACTCACCAATATCCTTTCTTCTAGGTTATTTCAAGAGATCCCAAGCTGGCTGTCTAGATTTCACTTTTACCTACAGTTTAATAGCCTATAGCTACCAGAATTGTCTTTCAAAGGCAAATCAGATTTTACCCATTTCTATCATGTTATGCCTTCAAACCTTCAATGTTTTTATAATGTACTTATTCTAGGGATTAAACATAGCATGGTCTATAAGCCTATACAGTCCAGCCTCACTCCCCATCTCATTCTGTAGGCTCTAGCCATAATGACTTTCTTGCTGTTCTTTACAAGGTGGCCACCAAGCAAAGAAGAAAACCTTCACCAGAAACTGACCCTGTTGGACCTTTAGTTGGGACATCTGGTCTACCAATAATGAAGTACCTAGCCTGTGGTATCTTGCTTCGACAATCTGAGCACATATTAACAGGAAAAAATATAAAATTCTGTAAATTATCTCACATTCAGTGTTTTTAAAATATGACAAATAAATCCATATTAATTTTTTTATAATTTATTTACTTTTATTTTATGTGTGTTAGTATAAAGATGTCAAATCTCTGAAGTTACAGACAGTTGTGAGCTGCCATGTGGGTTCTGGGAATTGAACCCAGGTCCTTTGGATGAGCAGACAGTGCTCTTAATCACGGAGCCATCTCTCCACCCAAATTTTAATTCTAGTATTTAAAACAAATATTTTAAGTCAGAAAGATGTGCATTCTTTCATTCTCTTGTGCTAACTACTCCCTTATCAAGGGTCTGTGGCAAACTGTTATCATTGTCAGGTGACTTCTTTTCTTTTCGTATCTTCAATATCTGCTCACTCAACCAGATCTTAGAGAAGTCTCAGTTCCCATGCATCTCTTAAATCAAATCTCTATTCTGATTACATACCCTTCCCAGAACCTATCACAGCTACCCAATGGTCTGATTTAACTTACTAAATTTTTTACGATGGCAGGAGACATTTATTTTTATGCCTCCTCAAATTTCTCCAATCACTACTTCCCACAAGGTTCCGCATATGAAAATATATGTTGATGGAACATATGACAGGAAGTACTCCTATCTCTAGGGTCTCATGTCTGGCACATCTGAATCATGGATTGCGAGTTAAAGATCCCTACTTCTCTATTCCTAGCTGCTCTTAACAGCAACTACACTTCCTTAGTATAAATGAAATTTGGTTAACTAAATGTTACTAACACGTATCAATTGCCAGGCTCCAGACAAACAGATGGCCTTGCAATAAAATCTCTTACTGTTTAAGGATGTATGTCCTGGTTGATTAATCAACCTCTGATCAGTCACTTTTAATAACCTGGTCTACAGGAGATCTAGGAAACACTGGATATTTTTCAGGCATGAGGAACCACCACAACCAAGGACAAAGAGGAGCTATAGACACTATCACAGCTCTCTGTGACATCCAGGGTCTCACAGAGGATAGGTAATAAAACTATGTATCAATGGATTGTCAATGTACGTTTGTATCTGATCCTTTGGTATTGCTATGTCTTAATGGTACACTATAGTCTTTTCAAAATTAGAATAGCAAATAACTCCAATTATCTTCTCTAAAGTCATCAGTAAGAAAGGTTTCTCAGAAAAGGAGCTAGGTCATTTAAGGCATACTATATTTACACTAAAGACAATTCCATTTCATTTTCTTTTTTGATAGGTTATTAACCCAGTTTAAAACAACTATTTTAGTTGTAATATGAATGTTCAAAAGCTTATTGGGACTATTTTAAACTTAGAATTATGTTATTAAGTTCATAAAATAGGCTGTGTGCTTACTTCAAGTTGTGTACACAGTAGTGAAAAGGGGGATTTTCTCTGTACCTCTAAAATTTAGCACTAAAGCAAAACTATTTAATCAGACTGAAATCCCCACATATTAGTGTGTTTCTATTTTCACAGCCTGTGTTATCAAACACCTTATTACTCAACATATGATGGTGTTTCTGACCTGACCTTACAATTTATGGCACTAAAACAAGCTTTTAATGAACTCAGAAAAAAATATTTCAAGTTCTCAAGAGGTTAGAAGAGGAAAATTACAAAGTTTACTGACTAAAACAGAAATGTTCTTCTGCGTTGTTCTCTGTCTAAAGCTTCCCATTGGGCCTGGAGTATGGAGATGAGGGAGGCAGTCCAGAGAGAAACAATCTGGATCTCAGTATGTAGAGCTGAGACAAGGCCTTACAGGCTCAGACTCCTGCCAAGCTCTGGGGATAGAATACCCCCTCCCTTTCATCTTCCACTTTCCTCTGCCTCAGGGAGAGGCCAAAGAAATCTTTAGCACTTTACACATGACATCCTTAGAAAAGGTTCCCTCTCCTACTAGAGAATTCAAACATTTCCTCCCTGCATTTCATTATCTAAGACCCTCACTGACAAACAAGATAGACTGTCATAAAAACCTATGACAAAGCACCTCAAAATGGCTTGGCAAACTTTTAAGAGGAAAGCTTTGAGTTAATTTTCTTCACACTCTACTCCTTGGCCTTTCAGCATTCATTCACATGTGAAGAAGGTCCTGTTAACTCAGTGAGAACAGCCTAAGGGCCACACATTCCATGTGGAGAGCTAGATGTTAACTGTGCAGGTAGAAAAACATGAAATTGTACCAGTTACCTCAGTGGGGTTCTGGAGACTTAGATCTAAGCCACAAGTAAACTCTGTATGATGTTCCACTGTTTCCAGAAGTGGATCAGGCTTTGAAAAATTCCAGAATCTGTGATGATAAAAAGAAAATGTGAGTGCTAAAACACTTCTATCAACAAGTATATATACGTCATAAACAAGATTTTATTACAACAGGCTCCACTAATTCATAAGTGCAGGCCCCACTACTGATTTACATAAGATAGCTAATGCAGAAAACATGTACTCCATTCTATTAGATCAAAGAACAAAATGGAATTACCAATCTACCAAGTTTTTAAAAAAATATTGTGTTTTCATTTTGATAGCTTATAAAATGGAAGCTTAAAAGCTTTCTGGTTAGAAAAAATTGTTAAACTCTGCAAGGGCACTTGGGATGGGAAGAAGTGTGCTTCCTTTCATAGGTATTTCTAAAAGCAATCATGTCTGGAAAACAAGAATACTGGATCTGACAAACTCTTAACAATTTGTGATTTTTAAATTCTATTTCATTTCTTAACAAGTAATATGAAAAGCACTTGGGTTTAATTTACATTTCAACAGCAATTTAAATTCTTTAAAATGAATCTCTTTTCTTGTGAATATCACTATAAATTCTGAAACTCTCTTTTCAGGCGTAGCTTTTCTGTAAGATTCCCCATCAATGTTATTTCCAGAGTCAAGCCAATATTTTATATTCTACTTCTCTTTTATAAACCAAGAATGACAATATTTACCATAATACAGCTCTGATTTCTGTTCAGAAAAATTTTCTCTATTTTCAATACATAAAATAGTACCTGTGCTGTCTAAAGCTTTCTCTGCTTAACATCTTCTTATTTACTCTAAACACACTATAAAAATGGCACATTCAGAATCCTAGGAATCATCTCGTAATTCAGCTTTTCTAATGATGTACAACATGGAGCACACTGAAGGCTGGGCTGTCCTTCTGAATGAGAGTAAACACATAGAACCAACAGTCACGGTTTGTTTAACCTGGTGGTATTATTTCCCTAATAAACACAGTGCTGGTCCTATTAAGTTTTGAAAAGGACTGTTGCTATGGATAATCTTCTGTGTGGGTAGCAAAGAGATACTGAACAAATAGCTCATTTATCTGATTACTAAGCGCTACAGAATAGTTAGGGAGAGGATTTTGCTTTTGAAAATGTGTCTTTTCAAAATAAATTGAGGGTATAAGCCACAGACCTTCTCAGAAATGCTAATGGTAGTTTTCTTGTTTTTGCATACTTGTTCCTAGACAGTGAATTGTACCAAGATCAAATTTTCTGAATCTTAATGATGTTTATATAAGCAAAAGTAAACTTCTAATTGTACAGTTTGTTTCTAAAAACAAGTTACACATTGATTTGCATTACTAGAGACAATAATCAGATGACTTTGCATATATCCAAAATGTTCCAACCATACATAATGGTTTTTAAAATATGCATTTAGTATGACAAAAATGAGTTAAAGGAAAATTAAAGATAGGAAAGTAAGTTGGAACCATGACTGAGATAATAAGTAACAATACATCCCATAAAGTCATATGGGCTTGACAGGGAGGAACTTCAAGATGCTAAGCTTTCCAGCAGCCACCAGGAAAAGAACACATCAGCAGGCCATGGACTTTCTTCTATAAGCAAGTGCTTTGAGAAATTGTAGACAAGCTTAAGTTTACATAACGAAATGTTATTGAGACCCCTTCAACACACAAAGATGTGTCACCAGCTGCCACTTGTCAGCCAGTGGCCTCTCCCATCGGACCTTTAGTGGTCCACTGACATAATCCAGGGGCTCGCTCAGCTCTTTGGTTTCCCAGTGGACTTAGGGTTTAGGTAAGCTAAATCATCTTCATATAAATGGTAACAACTGGCTTCTTATATTACAAATTTCCAAGGATGAGAAAGAGAAACAGGTTCCGGAAGACACTTTCTGTCATTGCTGTTGTGAGCCAGTTAAGGTGATCCTGCATGAAAGCAAGAGCGGGCCGCATGAAAATGAAAGTGCCTGAAACAGGGACATGTGTGTGGAGCTATCCACACATGTTTCAAGTGTGAGATGGCTGAGAGGCTTTAACGAAGGCCATTCAGATGTGCTCAATATGCAACTAGATGGGCCCTTAAGGCTTCTTAGTCACAGCCACCACAACTGCAATAACATCGATCAAGTATTTGTGTGAGTTTATTAAAAACAAAAACAAAAACTCAAAAAAAATACATGTTAAAAGTTCCTACAAAATGCCGGGTGTGGTGGCACACACCTGTAATCCCAGCACTCAGGAGTCAGAGGCAGGCAGATCTCACAGCCCAGGTTACACAAAGAAACCCGTCTTGAAACTCCTCCCCCCCTACACACACACACACACACACACACACACACACACACACGAAGGTTCCTACAAATTTAAAAACAACTAAAAGCCCAAAGTAAAACAGCAAAACAAGCAAGCCCCCACCACAAAAACCTCTCAGAAGCACCGTGAGCAACACTCGGGTGAAGATAAAGGGAAGCGAGTGGGACAGTGAGCAACTGTGAGAGGATTGCTAAACATGGAGAAATGCAGCTTCGATTTTCTTTTCTGAAAAAGTTTTTTGAGACAAAGTCTCCTTTAGCCCAGGGTAGCCTTGAGCTGGCTATGCATCGAAGGCTAGCCTCAGACTGCTGATCCCCCTGCCTGTGACAGGTGTGCTATACTGTACCCTACTTCTGAAGCTTCAGTTTTCTCAACCTCAAAAGAAACAGGAGCCAGGAAAGTTACACACATAAATACTATAATGTAAAATTAGTTTTGGTACACTAAAATGTATTTTTACATATATCATTAAATAAGGTAGATCTCACAAGCTAAGTAAACTGAAAAAAAAAAACCAACTAGGAAGATGCCAATAGACTATAATTTACTTTCAATTTGCAAGTGGATTTTTAATAACAGAAGAAATACTTGTATCACTTCCCCTAATTCCTCTGCAATACCAGAAGAAATACTTGTACTAGCAGCCTTGGTGGGTGGTCCAGTATGTGCACTTCGAGAATGGCCGCACTCATGTCCACTCAAGTTCCACCAGAGTGAGTGAGGAGAGGCCAAGTGTGTGTTTCTTCAGGTTTCCTCACTGTTCAATGATACAACAGCTTGCTCTTGCCTTGCAGTGTTCAACTGGACTCACCATAGCAGAACAGGGCTGTCCTTTTCTGGTAGAAGTCAGCCCACAGACACCATTAACTGAGCAGATAAGGCACATTGTTTTCAAGTGAAATGCTTGTTTTAGTGCAGCATATATGCTATTTGGTGCCTTTTTGTCTCCTGGCTGATAAAATCACTGACTATTTAAGCTCTCTGATGGAAGTAAATACTGAACAAGACGCCGGTGATTAAAAGATGACAGAACTGTAGAACATTTTTCATTTAAATTGTAGATCATATTACAAGTTACTTTTTGCCTTCTGACTCCTCAGTTCTTTAACAAAACAATATAAAGCAGTATTAAGTAGAACATCAAAACTGTTTTAGTAATTAAGCAGGAGCTACTTTATTTCACTGAAATGTAATCTAAATTATCTAGAGTAACAGCTTAGGCAACAGATGAATTTAGCAAAACCTTTAAGGTAAAAAAGCTCACCCTTTCCCTTGACAAACTACAGTCTGGGTTAGCCATCAGTTCTTTATGACTCTTTGCTACCACAAGAAAAAGATAGGGACCTGCTTTGGCTAATTCAGTGTGCTCTACATATATTAGTCATACATGTGTTTTTGCAATTTTAAATAAATGACACCACCATACTCTCCTCTGTTTGTATTGTGAATAACGGCCAAGTAGTCTCTAAAAGTCTCTAGAACAAAGAGCAGAAAATATCACACTTCTTTCATATTCATTTAATTATTTATCAACAATTTATAGGTCCTGCTACATAGCACCATATAGGTCCTACCTAAGCCAAAAGAACATGGCTCAGCTTCCTGTGGCTCACAAGTCAATGGAGTAGACTGACAAACTGTCTCCCCTTTTCTTTTTGCCAAAGTAGAACGAGGAGGTTAGTTCAGAGGTTGAGTATGCACTTAGGATTCATGGGAGGTTGGGGCTCTCCAGCAATGAAAATAAGTAAATAAGTGAGGTAAAAGCCATGAAAACACACATGGCAGCAACACTGACATGTGACTCCAAACCCCAGACAATGTAGTATTATGTAAGAATGATGACTAGAGGAAATAACAATGAGCTTGGACCTGAAACCAAGAATTAATCAGATAGAAAGCAAAAAGTAGAAAGGCGGCTCTTCCTCGGTCAGTAGGAGCCTGGCTTCTTGAATATACTCCAGCGGATACAGAACTGGTAAATTCCCCCTTAGACCAACAGCACTTTCAGGCAGAAAGAAAAAGCCAACAGTGCAGTGATTCTTAACCATGGCTATACTGAATGACTGAGTCCCTGCTATAGGCCTGTCGTGTAAGATACAGGCCAAACTCTATATTGGGTGGGAGGCATTACCCAACAACTGGATGGCTGGTTTCTAAACCAGTAGTTTTCAAACTTAAATTCACATCAGAGTCACCTGGAGGACTTACTAAATTCAAAAGCTCTGGAAATGCCCAAGAATTTGTGCAAAAAGCAACTCCCAGGTGATACCCAGACATCTGCCACAGGGTGGGACAGTGGGGACCACTGCCCCAAGGTTGCACTGGTGAGAGTCCAGCCACACTCTCTCTAGTCCAGAGAGACTCTGGGGAGGTCAGACTTGTGAGAGACAGGATCCAGAGGGGGAAGTAACACTGCTACTCCATGTAAATTACCTTTGCAAACTATAAACAAGGCTGCTTTCCTCTACATTACTACCAGAGAGCAATGAAACATAGTGTCTGCTCCTCCTTCCCAGTAATAAAACAATAAAGATGATCCAGGACTGAGGTTTCCACTTTATCTTCAGCAAGATTACTCATTTAGCACAGTCTGGGTGGTGCTTCTATATTATTTTATAGACTTGAGTCTGGGGAAACAGCTGAATCAGTAAACTGCTCACCATGCAAGCATGAGGACCCGTGTTCCATCCCTAGCACCCATGTAAAAAGCCAGGCATGGTGGTGTGTGCATATAACTCAGCCCCCAAGAAAACAAGACATGAGGCTCAAGAGCAGCCAGTCTAGCCCAATCCAGAGACTAGAGAGATCCTGTCTCAATAAACAAAGTACATAGTTCCTTTGGAAAGAAGTGCGTGCACGTGCATACATACATTACTCACATTTCAAGGTACAGACAGATATAACTTCATTCCACAGTAAGGGGAATAGGCTAAGGAAAATCTTGCGGTCCTTGACACCATATCTAATGAACAGCAGCCCCAAAGCATACATTCTACTAATACCATGTCCACTGCCTTTTCTAATCAATGAACTGAGTTCAGGAGATCATATGTAGGTACCGTGTAGGAGTCTCCAGACCATTTTGACTCTAAAGGTTCAAATAGGTTTGCATCAACTCAGTTTCCCCCACCCTCTTAAACTACATAGAAAATTCCATACACTAAAGCCCATGCCAGAACTCCATTAGTCAAACAACTTGCATCCAAAGAGGACACCCTAAGGAAATGATGAACCAGCATAAATGTGAACTCCCATGACAGAGTTCAGAAACTTCTTTCCTGTTCTAAACCTCTCTGCATACTCAGTGAACCCTCTCATCAATTGCTCTGTCATCGATTGCTCTGTCCCTTCCTAACTTAACCTATTCAACTGCTCAGCTCCTTTTATCACCAGTCATCATTGCAGTAAATTTCAAGAAAATGGAAATCCCTGTAGTGACAAAAGTTAACTGTTGAGTGGCACATAAAACCCAATACCAAACTCATGTTGAGTTCATGGCCCACTATTTAATTGTCTTCTTACTTTTAGGGGGGCTTAAGAATAAAAATTGTGGCCTAGCAAAACAATTTTGCAAAGAGGGAAAAATCACCACTCAAAAATATTAGTATCTACTGCTTGCTGATATGCACAAACAAAGTTATTTGGTTTTTGTTTTGTTTTGAATCTGGGACTAATAACTATAGCAAAATTAAGTTTAAAACCAAAAAGCTCTAATTACCTGATAATGTAAAATAAATTAATGACTAATTTTGTAAAACTACTCAACAGTTTATAAAATGACTTTTAAATACCCACAAATATCCAGAAGCTATTCATGTTTACAAAAGTTCAAGGCAAAACATAAGAATTCCAGACTTAGCTTCTCTATTGAAATGAATTAATTATAATATTTCAATTAAAACTTCAATCAAATCAATATTTTCACTAGGCAGGCTCCAATTCATCACAGCAAGCATCAAGCCTGGAATACGTGATGAATTAGAGAAAACCATTAGGTGGCTACAAGGCTGGCTCTGGGAGTATTCATGGCTGCAATCCATGGGCATGCAGGATGATGAATAAAGAACCACATCTCAACAAAGAAGGGAAAAGAACAAAGAAGGGAAAAGCTCCCGTACAGCTCAATGTTTATTAGGACAAAGATTTATGAAACCTGTTTTTTGCAACTCAATTTTAAATAAATATTTTAGTAAAAAGAAATGAAGTTGGAAAAACTTATGAAATATTATCAATATCAGTATCTTGATCAACAGCCTATGCACATTTGGAATGTTAACTACCTTGGGAAAGTGAGAAACAGAGCAAATGAGAATTCTGGAGAAGAACAGGCAGGTGATGCTGTCTAGCCAGTGTGCCTTAGAACATCATGTCTAAATAGTTATAATCATTAAACTTTCAGCCACTGCCCAGCTGTACTAACTGCTTCATAGCTATACCATATGAAATGGTTAATGTCCTCATTCTGAAGCTAAATAGCTATAAATTCACATCTACCAGGGCTGTAAGGTTGTGCACTGTCTACACAACTTATAGTCAGTCTCTTTTCTTACCTTAACTCCCCACTCAGCAGACACTGAGCACAGAGATGGGAGGAGACAGGAGACAGACAGGATAAGGGAGACGACAAGAGGAGCCAGACAAAGATGGAGAAAGAAACACAGAAAAAGCAGCCAATAATAATGTTTCTTTTCTTGGGACAGGTCATGGAAGAGTGATGAAAAGAAACAAAATCAGTCCCCAAGAGGAACTGAAAGCAGCAGAAGACATTCAGAGTAAAGGAGCCTCAGTTCTCCCCAGACCTGCTGCACTCTTGTCCTAAGAAACACTTCAATTTCCACTAACTGTAAAGGGTTTATTTTACACACATGTGCACATGCAGGCACCCACATGCCTAAACAGAGACAAGAAACTGCTGAATGTAAGGTGAAGAGAGATAAATAATTAGTGTTTATAGTCTCTGTAACTGAATCCATATTCTAGACTAGAGTTTCAGGACAGACCTCCAAGGTGAATTATTTACCCCTGAGTTTTCAGAGCATATTAAACTATGACCAGCTGACTTGTAGAACGCAGCTGATCTGAGTAAATAGGCTCACTCTTGTGCAAATAGCGAATAGGAGGAAAGACCAAGGTTTTCTGCTCAACTCCCCCTGTCTCTCTTAAAAGCCGTAATGCACAGCTGAGGCCCTAGCAGAGCGGCAGTCTCCTGTGCAGCCTCCGCAGCCCGCTTCAGAGGCAATCGCTCTCAACTCTTCCCACTGTTGCTTCTGACTTTATCCTCCTAAATAATGCACTCAGAACTTACCGAACCTTTTTTCATTTTCAGATACACCTTTTACTCCCTACTACATAACGAGACAAGCCAACATATCCTTAAGAAGAAAAAACAAACATACACAACAAAACTTATTTCATTGCCTACTGAAACTGCACAATAGAATTCTTAAGAACATAATGGAAATCAACTGTCAAAATCCATAAATTTCCCGTTGGAACTAATCAGCACAATTCAGGGTTCAAAGCTTCACACTGCCCTGAGCCAAGGCTTAATTGCTCGCTCCCTTTCCATCTATTCATGTGCTTGCATTAGGCTGCATGTAGACAAGTCTTTTACTAAAGAATTCTGAAAATCTTCTGTACTTAAAAAGTCTGACAAATTCTTTAACTAACATGTGCTCTCTCATTTTGTAGGAACTTATTTTGATCTTTTACTTGTCATCTAAGTTACAAAACGACAGTTCTCCTCATGAAAAGCTCTCTCCAATATGCAATAACTGACACAGGGTTTACACATCCTTGGGGATAACTAGCAGCTAAAGTGTTTCACCTGTTGCTTTGCAGCTGTAGAGCAAACGGAAAGATCTACACGGGACTGGCTTATAGTCCACGTGCTCCGGACTGCCCTACTTCTCAGAATCAGCCCAATTTCTCCTTAAACACATTTTCCCATTCAATTAAGTTCAGTTTTCTTGAGGACTACTTCAAACATAACTGAAGTCCTGTTTTTGAACTTTTACAGTCAGAATGACCAAAGTTGTCATAATTTTCCATCTAATTTAAATTCACTTACATCTGTAAACTTTTATTTAGAATATCCCAATTGGTATAGACAAACAGTAAAATACACAAGTCCTACCCTAGAATCAAACAATGTGCTCTGTAAACACAAAATACATTTAATACTAAAGAGTCCTTGAAAAAGTAAACAAATATCCTTCTTAAAAAGAAAGCCAAAGACAACTACGTTGAGATACCCTCCTAATATCAGAGACCTCCATCAAACTGCTGCAACACAGAAAATGTCCTTGGATGACAGAGATTTCAGGTTTATCATATTTCAAAAGTGTAGCATTTAGACACATCTTTGATCATTTTATTAATTCAGTCACAGGACCTGAAAAGGTGAACAATTAACATTAGTCACATGATGAAACTGAAGAGGAATTAGAAACTGTCTTAAAAGACAGGCATGAGAAGCTACATGGCTGCAACTCAGCCACACTTTTTAATTAATTTATTAATTATAATTTATTCACTTTGTATACCAGCTGTAGCCCCCTGCCTCATCTTCTCCAATCCTGCCTTCCCTCCCTCATCTCCTCCTGTTCCCCTCCCCAAGTCCACTGATGGGGAGGTCCTCCTCCCCTTCCCGCTGACCCTAGCTTATCAGGTCTCATCAGGACTGGCTGCATTGTCTTCCTCTGTGGCCTGGAGGCAGTGCTCCCCCTTCAGGGGGAGGTCATCAAAGAGCTAGCCATAGAGTTCATGCCAGAGACAGTCCCTGTTCCCATTACTAGGGAACCCAACTGGACACCATGGGCTACATCTGTGCACAGGGGTGCTAGGTTATTTCCATTCATAGTCCTTAGTTGGAATATCAGTCTCAGAAAAGACTCCCAGGCCCAGATATTTTGGTTCTGTTGCTCTCCTCGTGGAGCTCCTGTCCCCTCCAGGTCTTTCTATCATCCCCTTCTTTCATAAGATTCCCTGCACTCTGCCCAAAATTTGGCTATGAAGTCTCAGCATCTGCTTTGATACCCTGCTGGATACAGTCTTTCTGAGGCCCTCTGTGGTAGGCTCCTGTCCCCAGTTTTCTCCCTCTTCTGATGTCCATCCTGCTTGCCTTTCTGAATGAAGATTGGGAATCTTACCCAGGGTCCTCCATCTTGCTTAGTTTCATTAGCTGTACAGATTTTAGTATGATTATCCTATATTATATGTCTAATATCCACTTATAAGTGAGTACAAGACATACCATGTGTGTCTTTCTGCTTCTGGGATACCTCACTCAGGATGATCTTTTTTCGTTCTCACCATTTGCCTGAAATTTTCATGATTTCCTTGTTTCTAATTGCTGAGTAGTATTCCATTGTGTAAATTTAATTCAATTTCTGTATCCATTCCTCAGTTGAAGGACATCTGGGTTGTTTCCAGGTTCTGGCTATTATGAATAAAGCTATTATGAATAAAACTGCTACGGACACAGTTGAGCAAATGTCCTTGTTGTATACTTGAGCATATTTTGGATACAGGCCCAGGAGTGGTATAGCTGGATCTTGAGGAAAGCACTACTCCTAATTGTCTGAGAAAACACCAGATTGATTTCCAAAGTGGTTGTACAAGTTTACATTCCCACCAGCAATGGAGGAGAGTTCCACTTTCTCCCACATCCTCTCCAGCATGTGTTGTCACTTGAGTTTTTAATCTTAGCCATTCTGATGGCTATAAGGTGAAATCTCAGAGTCGTTTTGATTTGCATTTCCCTGATGACTAAACGCTGAGCATTTCTTTAAGTGTTTCTCTGCCATTCTATATCCCTCTATTGAGAATTCTATGTTTAGCTTTGTACCCCATTGTTTAATTGGATTACTTGATTTGTTCCTTTTTAGGTCTTTATATACTCTGGATATTAGCCCTCTGTCAGATATTGGGTTGGTGAAGATCCTTTCCCAATCTGTAAGCTGTCTTTTTATTCTGGTGACAGTGTCTTTTGCATTACAGAAGCTTTTCAGTTTCATGAGGTCCCAATTATAATAAATAAATAAATAAATAAATAAATAATCAGTAGCCCTCCTGTATATGAAAGACAAAAGGGCTGAGAAAGAAATTAGGGAAACTACACCCTTCACAATAGCGACTAATAACATAAAGTACCATGGTGTAACTCTAACCAAGCAAGTGAAAAACCTGTATAAAAAAAACTTCAAGTGTTTGAAGAAAGAAATTGAAGAAGATATCAGAAGATGAAAAGATCTCCCATACTTATGGATCAGTAGGATTAACATAGTGAAAATGGCCATCCTGCCAAAAGAAATCCACAGATTCAACACAATTCCCATCAAAATAACAACACAATATTTTACAGAACTTGAAAGAACAATTCTCAATTTCATATGGAAAAACAAAAAAACCCTGAATTGCTACAACAATCCCGTACAACAACAAATCGTCTGGAGGTATCTCCATCCCTGATCTCAAGCTGTACTACAGAGCAACAGTAATAAAAACTGCATGGTACTGACATAGAAACAGAATGGTACAACAATGGAATCAAATTGAAGACCCAGATATAAACCCACACACCTATGGATACTTGGTTTTTGACAAAGAAGTCAAAACCATGCAATGGTAGGAAGACAGCATCGTCAACAAACGATGCTGGTCTAACTGGATGTCTACCTGTAGAAAAATGCAAATAGCTCCATATTTATCACCCTGCACAAAACTAAAGTCCAAGTGAATCAAAGACCTCAACATAAAACCAGACACACTAAACCGGTTGGAAGAAAAAGTGGGGAAGACCCTAGAACTCATTGGCACAGGAGACTACTTCCTAAATAGAACACCAACAGCACAGGCTCTAAGATCAACAATCAGCCACACTTCTTATCTGTTTACTTTCACTGACCTTTTTTGTGGGTAAGGGGCTAGGTAAAGTTGAAATGGAAGGTTTGTGAGACAGAGTACACATTCAGCTATACTATCTGTTTACTCTGGCTGACCTTTTTTTTAGGGGAAGGGGAGGAAGAAGTATCGGCCTGTGGAAATCTCTGCTAAGCACAAGGATCAAAAGCTCATCAAGCATAGCAGACCCGTCCCATGAGGGAGCGTGGCGACGATAAAAGGTATTTTGTTAGCAATGCATTTCGTCCAGATTCTAAGTTAGTACAATCCAATTAAAGACAGACTCCTGCTTTGCAATGAAATAAAGCATCCTTATCTTACTTCAAATTAAATATCCCATCACACTATTAAACAGCATTAGTAAGAAACATTTTAGTATCATATTTAACATAAGTAAATACTGTACTTTTTTCACAAGGGTTTTTATTTTGAAAATTACCAATCCGCAGAAAAGCTCAAGGACTGGTATAATGAATACCATATATCCTTCTTCTAGTTCACCAACTATTAAAAATTAGCATATTTGCTTAGCTTCCTCTTTCTACATACATATATGTGTATGAATGCATGTATAATATTTTTGCTAAGTCATTTAAAATGAATTTCAGGAATTGTGCCTTGGTGTCTGCGATTTTGCTAGGTTTTATAAGCTTAAATCATAAATATTAGACAACACGTTTATAGTGAAGTAGTACAACATAAGTACAAAATTTTTATGAAGACTAACATTTACTGAATATGTGCTAGATATGACGCGAACAGCTTCTATTTAATTACATATACAGTCATAAAAATTATGGAGGAAAGAAAGGCTAAGGGAGATGGACAGCATAGAATATTAAATATAAATCAATTAAATAGTTATACATTAACTGAGCATATAGCTTAAATATACAAAATAAATACTAAATATGTAATAAATATTACTAAGTATAAATATATAACTAAGTACATACTAAATATATGCTATGTATATACTACTATGTATGGAAGAATCTAGGATTGTAAACAGTCTTCTATTATATCATGCTGTCTCCATAAAAAGATTCTTTAACAAAAAAAATGTTCATAACACATAGTAATTTAGAGAACAAATTTAAATAGTATGAAACACGGACATGGGCACCTAGCTATGGATCTGAATAACATGCTGCGCATATTCAGAGAGGCAGGGTAACTGCTGCATTGTACCGCTAGGTTCATTCCTCCTCACATGGCTCCTCAGTGGCCCTCTGAGTGAGTTGACTTGAGGCGAAAGGCTGCCTCCTTCATTTGCCATGGATTAAAGGAAATGGTACCTCCTTTGGAGGAATGTTTCGAGAGTTCAGTGAGGTAGTGCCCAAAATGTTCTTGGCACATAAATAGTGTGTAAAAATAGCAGATGTTCTAAAATAGATGCTAATAGTAATAAGTTTCCTAGTTTAAACATAAGTACCACAGGGAGATTTGAGGTGTTCATCATTCATGCTTTACCCAGCATTACATTAATAAGATAATTATATTGCTCGAAGCCACTGTGTTAAGAGAGGTCTAACCCAGAGAGTGTTCCCAAGTTTCTCCAAAGAGTAAGGGATGTGGAGGGATAGGACTAGTTCTTTGTATCTCCCTACAACCTACTTTTACCTCTCTCCCTGCTCCATGGGGAAGAGAGCAACAAAAGGTCAAGTATAGGTTGACTGTTTTTTCTTGCTCTAAAATAAAAATGACTACTTCACCCTTGAAGATTAGAGCTGAAATGGGCCTTAAGTCCAAAGATAGATGGTCCTTTGTTACCACCAACTCTGCCATTAAGGCTGACACTAATGGAACCCTTCAATAGTACTTGGTGTGTCAGTATTTGTGTCTGTTAGCTTACTCGGTCATCACAGCTTCTCATGCTGCGTGCTCCATCATCTCCACTTTGCGCATGTACAATCTGCGCCACACAGTCTTCAGGTAACTTGCTCAAGCTTCTATATCTAGTAGATGGCCTGCCTCCATTGTGAGGGCACCCAAGTATGTCAAGCCCTAATAACTGTACAGTTATGTCTTCAATTAATCTCTACCTGTTATTTGTGACTACATATCTCTTACTATACCAACAAAACTGACAGGCTTAAACCTGCTTCTACTCACCAACCTTCCTTTTTATTTTTCCCACCTGCCATGGTTTGAAAGTAAACTTTCCGTTAGGCTCATGTATTTGAACACTTGGGCCCCAGCACAAGGTGGGCCTTGAAGTAGGACATCACAAGAGAAAGAGAATAGCTAGGGCAGGCCTTAAGGTTTCTTAGCCTCAGGAACTTCTTGTCCTGACTCTTCTTCCTGGCCATAGGTAGACACAATGTGATAACTGCCTTACTTTGCCTGCTGCTACATTACCCTGTACTCCCTCTAACTGTAAACCAAAAGTTACCTTTCTTCCCTGAAATTGTATCTTGCCAGGTATTTCATCACATCAACAGGAAAACTTAAACCCAAAATAAATAAAATATTTAACAAAAAATTAGGTAACTACACATTCATTCAGCCACAGATTTCATAATTTGGAGCTTACAATTCCAGAGGGTTGGAGGAAATGACCACCCTGGCATTAGGCAGGCAGGCATGGCACACCAGCAGTAGCCAGAAGCTTATATCCTGATCCACAAACAGGAAACACTGAGCTAACTGGGAATGGTAAGGATTTTAAAACCTCAAACCCTGCCTGCAATGACATATCTCCTCCAATAAGACCATACCTCTTACTCCTTCCCCAAAAATTCTACCAACTCAGGACTAAGTATAATATGGAACATATCAGCTTCAGGGAGCTCTTCTCATTCAAATCATCACAACATCCATACAATGTTGTAACTGAATAGGCTTGAAACATTGGTGCTGCCAGGTTAGGACAGACATCATGTAGAACATGAATGCACACAGTGTGAGATCAGGAGTACTAAATTCTTAGCATATTTTTCTTGCCAAAATATGTATCTTAAAAATTAACTTTTGGTTTGATTGATTACTGTTAAAGGCTATGTATAAAAATATTTTAAAGGTTAGAATATCTATTAAAATATCAAGAACCTGAACTGTTAACCCTGAGGCTAAAACAATCATTTTAGCTTTATCAACTATGAAAATTATATCTGTAACCATTTGAGATATATTTGCTACAACATAGAAGACAACATGTTGCTCATTCTAACAACTGGATGGATTTCTTTCTAGGTTGTCATACAGACTGCGCACTTAATTTCCTGATTTTATTTATGAAATGGCTGATAAGCTTAGTATGAAACAACAAACCAATCACCTAAAACTCCAATCATGCTTCCACACTGCTAGCACAGCAAACATGGCTTAGCAGGACACAGAACCAGCCTAGCAGAGGGTACAATAGGAAAGGACAGTATGTTGAAATCTATGATAAAACTCACAAAGACACAGAGTGCATTGTGAAATAATTTTTAGCCAGGCAGTGTGGTGCATGCCTGTAATCCCAGCACTCTGGGAGACAAGGGCAGGTGGATTTCTGTAGTTCAAGGCCAGCCTGGTCTATAAAGTGAATCCAGGACAGCCAAGGCTACACAGAGAAAAAATAAAATAAAAACAAACAAACAACAACAACAAAGACATTTTTCATTACATTTATTTGTTGGGGATGGCTTGTAAGAAAAGGTCAAAGGATAACTTGTAAGAGTTGGTTCTCTCATTCCCCCATATAGGTCTCAGAGATAAAACTCAAGTCATCTTTACCTGCTGAGCCATCCCACCAGCCCTACTATGAAACATTGTAGACTTAGTATTAACTTGAGTAAAATTAGAAACAATCATTGCATCATGATGGGGTTATAGTCTAGTAAACCCATCACAAACTGAAAATATTACACGTTTAAAATGTATTTATCACCGGGAGGTGGTCTTTAATCCCAGCACTCAGGAGGCAGAGGCAGGCAGAACTCTTGAGTTCAAAGCTAGCCTGTTCTACAGAGCGAGTTCCACATAGCCAGGGCTACACAGAGAAATCCTGTCTCAACCGCTCACCAAATGTATTTATCATGCTGAATCCAGCTAACATCCTAGCTTCATAACACACTGTTATACCTATTTCTTGTGGATATCACAGGGACATGGCACTGTGGCTCTCTCCTGCTGACCAACATTGGAAGAAGATGGCAAAGTGATCAGCCCTAAAATTATATACTCATAGCCATACTCCACGGATTCAGTAGACTGTATGTATGCAACTATGCATATATGTAACAGTAATAATCAAAGAAAAAGAGGCCAACAATTTGAGGTAACACGGGAAAGGTTTAAGAAAAGAGGGGAAAAGAAAAATGTAATTCTATTTTAAGAATATTTTAATTAAAAATTTGCTACTAAGGTTAATTTTTTGTTTAATTTTTTAAATAGTATTGAACCATACTGTTAGCTCAAGAAGAGATCAATATACAAATTACAGTTTCTGAAGATACACTGCTTTCATACAATAATAAATCTTAAGCAAAACCAGCATAAGTCAAGGCATATCTTTATGAAGCATATTGCTTATAAGCTAAAGGAGTTCAACCATTTATAAAACCTGCAGCTTTTACTTAACTTATGCTTTATTAAGTAACTTACAACAAGAGAGGGCTGCTGAAATGGCTTAGCAGGGAAAGGCTCTTGCTGCCAAGCCTAATGATGTGACCTGAGCTTGACCCCTGGGTCTTCCTGGGAACCCCAAGCTGTCTTCTAACCTCCTCACACATATGAACAAATAAATGTAATGACAAATCTTAACGTACCAAAATAAACAACAGATAGTCAACAATATGAGATTACACACTAGTTTTAAAATTTTAATAACTTACTCAAATGTGATCTACACAAATAAAAGCCTTAAAGCTCCTGTTAGAGATGATGTACACATACTCATACATAACACAAAACTTGCATATTCAGTTACCCATATATCTCCAGTTTCAATGTAATGGGTAGTAACAAGGTCAGCAATCAGCAACCTCAGTTGCTGAAGGTGATCAGTTTCAGACATAGAAACTCTGGAAATCCCTTGAATCATACAAGTGATGACATGTGACAGAGGAGATACTGAGTCTCCTTTACACCCTGCTTTGCCTGGCAGCAACATCACACATATCCAGCCATTCTTTCCTTGTATGCTGTTCTGGGGTCCCTTCCTGCTTTTGGTGCAGCATACCTTTCTTCCCGCCAACATTAACTCTCCACTGAAAACTGTGTCCTTCTGCTCAGCTTTCTTCACATTCATCTCCACTTAGTGTATTCATTCTTGTAGACTGGAGTATTAGTAAATTCATGGACTTTAAGATACACACACACAGTCTTAACTGTCGGCAGTTAATCTATAGCTCCACAGTTCCAGCCTGGAAATGGTTGGGGTAGATGGCAAGCCAAAAACAAGTTTTTCTCTTGTCCATTGGTGCTGTCTTGTAGAAACTCCAGCATCACTACAAACTAAACACTCTGCAATCACTCCTTACCACCACATATACATTATTTTAAAAACAAAATGCAGCTGCATATGATGGTACACGCCTTCAATCCCAGCATCAGGGAGGTAGAAGAGGATCAGGACGCAAAGTTGGCCTCAGCTGTACATGGAGGTCACAGGTGGATGGTGCATGAGGCAAGACCAACGAACAAAAGGAAACAAAGTACCATGGCCACTGCATCCCACCCACCTGCAACCTGCCTACAGTGTAAGCCTATTATTCCCCAGTTCATCCAGAAAAGCGGGTTAGAGGCATGGACCTCCTCTCTAGGCATCACTCAGTCTGTCTAGCAGAAGGACACATTACACAGGGTAAGTCACAGAAATTCTGCCAGCTCAAACACTGACTGAGGAGGAGAGGGAGAAGAGCTCTGGTGGTTAGTGCAGTACGGCGATCTACACTCAACACTTAGTGTCGTCACACAAACCGGGACAGAGGTCAACAGGGTATGCGTGGCTTCCAGAGTTAGCAGTCATGAGGAAAGAAGAGGAAAAAGCAGGGAGGGTACATGATATTAGTAAAACACTCCACTACGTCTCAGAGAAGCTTCATAGATAAAAATGCTACTTGGTGTTATACACAAAAGGTATTTAAAAAAAAAAATCTCTGTACCTTACAGTAAAGTCATAGGAACACGAGGCCAGCACTGAAGCATGAAACGGCGAGAACTGCAAGAGACAAAGTCAGGTGTGATCACAGGCGGCCACTCCATGGACACGGCAGCTGAGCCTTCCCTAGGAACCCCACCTACAGCTCTGCCTTCCTGGGCCTTATATACCTATTTTGACCTTTTAAGTGTCCATTTATAGCAAAATCTTTTGTTTTTACATTCTCCAGAGAAAATTCCTCAAGCTCTACAGAGATGATTTATAACATGAATTCCTAAATGTTGCTATTTTGAAAAAATTAAATACAAATTCTTATTAGCTACCTAAGCATGACTTCATAAATATAATGAATTAAAGTGTGTGGTAGTATATAAATAAGACAACAATTACAGAATTTGCCAATTATATGAATACATCTGACTGTCATACACTCAACAAAATAATCACTTAAATGTTAAATATAAGTTTTAAAATACTTTAATTTTATTTATATATCATAGTTTTGAAAATGATACCAAGGGTAAAAATGAAAACTTAAGTCCAATGTGCCAGTTTAAAAGTGAAATGTCCCTTGCAGGTTCGTGCATTGGAAGAGCGGATGCAGAGTTGGTGGGACCATTTGGAGAGGCTGTGTGATCTTTTGGACATGAGGCATCACAGAGACATGGACTATGTGCTGGTTTACTCGTAGCCAGTCCAGGCAACATGAGCAAACTGGCAGGCTCTACATAACTCGCACCAAGCTAGTCCATGCCACCTGCCTCACCACCATGAAACTGAACTGTGGCCTTTTCCCCTAAGTCACTTCTGCCCGGATTTTTTGTCTTAGTGGCAAGAAAGGTAACTAGTATATCCAGCAGCAGCAACAGCAGCAGAGATGATAAACAACCGACTGACATTTTACAGTTGTATCTGATGAGTGTTTGTCTTACTAGCACTTTGTGTGTTTGATTTTACTTATTTATATTCAGTGTGTGGCCCTAGAGATTGAAGCCAGAGCCTCATGCATTCGGGGAAAGTGCTCTTTTACTGAGTTTAATCACAGGTAGAAAAGGGTCTCATACAGTCTCAGCAAGCCTCAAGCTTCCTGAGCATCACCTCAACTCCTGATCCTCCTCCTTCTACTGCCCAAGAGCTGGGAATTAGGCATGTTCCACCCTGTCCAGTTCTGTGTGAAAATGGGGATCAAAGCTAGGCCTCCATGCTAAGCAAGGGTTCTACTAGCCCCATCACATCCCCAGCCCTGAACTACACCTGAACACTTTACGAAGATTGTAAAATACTTTTACTACATTGCCTTAATTTGTTCCTAGGGAAAAAAAAATCTTTCTACTAATAAAACCTGTCCATATAAGACCATTATTAAAAACATAAAAACGCTTATTTTTATTTCTGCAGTTGATGGTGGTTATCACAAATGGTAACAATGAAGTATAGAGAATGGATGGCTATGAGCAATTGCTCAGGGACACAGGAAGGTGGGAAAGAGAGACTGCAAAAGCTGGGGTGCACTGCTGTAGAAAGATGTGCTCTGAACACGACAGCTGCTGACTCATGAACTCACACAGCCATGGGTGCCTGCAAGAGACCTGCCCCAGGTCAGGACAGAGAACATGGCAGCACCAATGGCTGAGGGCTCAGGTGACCACCTATAACTGAGAGCTATTGGCAGTTAATGGCTGTGGGGAGGGAGAGCAAGTTTCCTCTGGTCGGATGCTCAAGTTCCACTGGATGGTTCTACACCGACGTGCTTGAGGCAGCTCCAACTGGGCTCAGTGGGGTATAAAACAAAAAGAAAAAAGGAAAAAAGGACATGAAGGGGCTGTGCAGGTGTCTTGGTAAAGTTGGAGGAAGAGGAGACACGATCAAAATACTTTGTTTCCATGTAGAAATTCTCAAAAAAATAGATAAATAAAAATCTTAAAGTAAGAAAAAACTAAATGCTACTATGTAGTACATAATATCTAAAATTTACTGAGTAATTTAACGGTGAATGAAATATTTAAAATAGGGATAATGCATGACTATCATATTGGAAAAAAATGAGTAAAGTATTTTTTAGCTCTTGATGTAAAGAACTGAAAATCAGGAGATACAACTTAGTAAGGAGTGTCTTATAATAACACAGCAGACCCACCTGACGCAGAGGCTAAGGAACTAAATTACGTTCCCCGACAATGGAGTAAACCTAATGAAGGCGGCATTAACGCGTTAGCTGTCTTCTGTTCACTAACTAAAAACTTTCTACATTCCACACAAAAAATACATCATCATGTCAGAGAAATAAATTACTGTCTCTCCATATCATTAAAAACATGCTCTCACTGAATGGGCAGCATGAAGCGTAGAAACCCCAACTATACACTAATACAGCTCAGGGTTTTAAGAGTCAAGTGGACAACAGTACGATGGAAAACTGTTTCTTTAACATCAAGTAGTGTATCTTTACATCACCCCTGCTAATTCAAATGTATAACCAAATATTAGCTTCCAATATCTTCCTTAATTGGACAACAAAAACTCACGTAAGAAAGAATCGATAATACCACCACTTGGGAAGCTAAGGCAGGATAATTTTGAAGTCATCTGGCCTACATGGCACTTTCTCAGAAAAACAAGAGCTGAGGGTGTAGCTCAGTGGTCCAGACTTGCCTCGCATGTTCAATGCCCAGGCTTGATCTACAAAACATCAAACTACAAAACATCAATCACTAATACTTTTTTTATTCTATGTGAGAAAGATAAAGATTAAAAACTTGCTTTTCTTGCCAGGCCACAGAGGACGAAGATACAGGCAATCCTGCAGAAACTAGATGGTCTGGAGTCAGTCGGTAGGAGGAGAGCTAGAGGGCTAGTCCCCCCTTTCTGAGGACTAGAGGATAGGGATAGGGGAAAAAGGAGAGAGGGTGGGCCCGGAAGGAGACGAGGGAGGGGGCTGTGATCAGGATGTGAAGTGGATCAAATAGTAATGATATAATAAAACTTACTTTCACCCTCCTAATAGCATACGTGTGACCAAGAAGTTCAAACACAGGTTGTCGCACATTCCGTAGGTCCCAGCCTCTCAAACTACAGTCAACTGCTCCTGTTACCACCAAGTTCTGAAAACAACCCAGAAGAAAAGAAACAAAACAAAACTATGACATCTTTGCAATTAAATAGTATTAAGATTTTCCACTAGAAACAATAACACATTTTGTAATTAAATATATACCCAGGATCTATTTTTAAAGCTTTATAGTAAGCATAGAGAGGAACCAAAATAGTCATTTCATACCCAAAACAAAAATATATAACTCAAGAGGAAAAAAACTAAATGTTTACTGTATATGACAGAACACTGCACACAAGGGAAAAAGCAATGTCTCAAACAGCACTGTACGTTTTCTAACTTACCTTTTCAAATGGTAGTAGACATGTAAGAATTCTTTTAAAACATGCTCTGAGGTCTTACCAGGCAGTAATGCTTACCAGGCAGGATGCTGGACTGGGAATGTATAGAGCTCAGTGATAGAATGCTTGTTTATCAAGCATGAATGCATCTGAGTCCAAGTCTCAGTAAACACACACATACACACACACACATACACACACACACACATGTACACGAGCAAACACACATGCACACGTGTGCACACACACATTTTCTTTCTTTTTATTTAATGAATTATGCCAATATAGTAATGTTTTAACTTTCACAAGTTAATTTAAAGTTAGGGAAGAGAAAACAAGGTAGGTATTTTTAGTTTTCAGCCAAAAAGCCTGCTGAGGCATATAGACAGAATGCTAACACATTTAACCCATTCCTATATTCCTACTTTTAATTCTTATGCTCAGATATTTTAACTGAAGCTTTACAAGAAGTTTCACATGGGCACTACCATCTTACAGAAGCATGAAAATTTTGGCTTAAAAAGGAAAAAAAAAAACAAAATTCTAAAAACTGATGGAATGTCAAATTGGAAATTGAGTTATAAACAGTTCAGCAGCCTAACCAGCTGTTGAAATTAAGGCAAACATATAGAGTAGCAGAGTTAAGAGCAATTACACACATACAAATTATATAAATTGTAAAGCAGTTTCCCAAAACAAACAAGAAAGGCTGTACAGTTGAACTTTCTAGTCCTTACTTTGCCTGTTTTAGGAAAACTTAGGTCCAATTAATGCTAATGCAGGTCAGTCACTTACTACAAGTGACTTTAACTTAATGGTATCGAAACAGCACCACAGTACGCATCCACAGGACAGATAAAGGGATGTGCTAACAGTCAGACACATTGTACCTCGTTGTATTTACACCAGTCACAGCTCAGGATTTCTGTCTGATGTGCTGGAATCACAATTCGGACTCCCGTGGTCTTCACATCCCAAATCCTCAGAGTCTGATCACCTGATGGAAAAGAAACTTGGTCAACCCCCACCTGGGTGCTTAGTGACAGAGCAAGCTCGGGGCAAGTCAAGCGGAAATGCATCATTGTCAGGATAGACACCTTGACATATTTTTAAACCATCAAATGTGTAAGGACTACTCACAGTGAGGAGCAACAAAGAGTAAAACCATGATAGTACTTTTACATCAACGAGAAAATCTGGCCCTCACAATGAGATATCAAAACAGAGGAGTTTTCGCCCTTAGGTGTATCTGTTCCTTGTCTGCATTGGTGCTAAAAGAGAGAGCTCGAGGCCTCAAGCATGAGAAGCACACATTGTATACCAAATCATGCCTCCTGCTCCTCCTCTGGGCTTTATATTTGCTACATTTTAGTGAGGAAACTAGAGGAAAATTTTCTCTTTGAAAAAAAGCTCAAAAATGATAAAAACACAGTATATACTCACTCATAAGTGGATACTAGACCTATAAGATAGGATAAACATACTAAGATCTGCACACCTAAAGAAGATAAACAAGGAGGACCTGGGGTAAGAAGATCAATCCTTACTTAGAAAGACAAATGGGAGGGACATTGGAAGTAGGAGAAAATGAGAAGCAGCATAGCAGCCTACCACAGAGGGCCTCTGAAAGACTCTACCTAGCAGTGTATCAAAGCAGATGCTGAGATTCATGGCCAAACTTAGGGCAGAGTGCAGGGAATCATATGAAAGAAGAGAGAGTTAGTAAGACCTGGAGAGAACAGGAGCTCCATAAGGATCAAATATATCTGGGCACAGGGGCTTGTCTGAGACTGATTCTCCAACCAGGGACCATGCCTGGATATAACCTAGAATCCCTGCTTGGACGTAGCCCATGGCAGCTCAGTAGCCAAGTGGGTTATCTAGTAAGGGGAACAGGGACTATCTAGGACATGAACTCAGTGGCAGGCTCTTTGACCTTCCCCCCTCACCACCACGAGGGAGGAGTAGCCTTGCTAGGCCACAGAGGAGGACATTACAGCCAGTCCTGAAGAGACCTGATAAGCTAGGGTCAGATGGAAGGGGAGGAGGACCTCCCCTATCAGAGGACTTAGAGAGGGGCAGGGAGTAGATGAGGGAGAGAGGGTGGGTTTGGAAGGGAATGAGGGAGGGGGATACAGCTGGGATACAAAGTAAATAAACTGCAATTAATATAAAAAACAAAAATCTAATAAAAAATTATAAAGAATAGTTGGGTATGGAAGGCAAAGGCAGACCGATGTCTGAGTTAGGGGCCAGCCTGGTCTGTAGAGTTCCAGGACAGCCAGGGCTACACACAGAAACTCTGTCTCACAATAAAGAAAATAATTATAAAGATTATATCTTGCATTATTAAAATAAGGTTGGTATTTTTAAAATGCATAGTCACATTGGTAGATCAAAGTGAGTACTATTTTGGGATCTAGCAATGGTAGGGATAAAAGAATAAATCTAAATGTTATCAAATGGGAAGAGTTCTGGTACATGAGAGAGCCTCAGAAATCTTCAATGGCCCTAAAAATAATCACCACCAGTAGAATTTGTTTCAGGATCTCAACAGTCAGGATGAAACAATCTCTTATGGCCTCTTCTAGAGTTTGGTGCCCAGTGTCTGGTCTGAAGCCACACCCTTCTTCCAGGAACAGCATATGCCATCCGTACCAAGTGACTCTGAAATGACCTACAGCTCTAGAAAGACGCAGGCCTTAGCTGGCAGCCAAAGGTGAGTATTCAGATGTTTTGCTTAAAAAAAAAAAAAACAAAGTAAAACAATTTACCAAGCATAACATCTGGAGCGCTGGTAACCAAGCACCTCACCACATTAGAAAGCTGGGCAAAATTGCAAAGCAGAGATAAGTCCAGGTAAGAAATACAGATGTGTGGCCTGAGCATTACTCCCAATCTAAGGTATGCTTTCTTCAAGTCTCACAAAGACCTAGGATAGCTCTAGCTCTATCGCTTGCAGGCAAAGGTGACTTACTTTAGCACATGGAAAGGAGGCATTAGATGGTATATTACACAGTATCTGTAATTAGAAGGCACACATGGTCACCCTGGGGGCAGAAGGGAGGAGAGGAGCAGAGCCTTGCAAAAAGTAAGGGTCCTCTGGTGCGATTCTATTTCTAGTGCTTGATACAAAGGTGTGCAATGAGAACTACCAAGTTGCTGGCTTAAGGTGACACAACGTCCTATAGTGTACAAAAGGCTTGTAGATGGCTCCTTTACTTCTCTGACACAGTATCTGACTCTGTCATATTCAGGTGCATTCCCCTTTAAAAACCATGGTTTTTAGGTCATCCTTTCTGCAGTTCAGGAAACTGCCCTGAAGAAGCTATGGTTCTACTTCTTTGATAGACACGACTGTTGTATATCGTATACACTCTGTCCTCATCATGTGCTTCTGGGTAAGAAAGGGATCTTCTAGCCAAACGGTGCAATGAGATACCCAACTCTTCCAGGCACCAGGACATACACTGTTGTTGTTGTTGCTGTTTGGTTGGCTTTTTAAAATTTATTTATTTATTAGATTATTTACTTTTTATCCCAGCTGTAGCCCCCTCCTTTATCCCCTCCCAATGCCACCCTTCCTCCTTCTTCTTCTCCTATGCCCCTTTGGTTGGCTTTTTAAACGGTATTCCAGACAGTTGGCCTTTCAGTGTCATCCGGGCATTTATGAGGATGTTATGGTGGTGCCAGAGGCCCACCTAAATCCCCAGTATCCTCCACATTGCAGGCCTGCACTGACAGCAGACCCAGCAGAAGGGGAAGTGCTGTTACACACAGGAAGCACGGGGAAGTTGTGAGAGGCCACCAACAGTCTAAAAGTGTGGTATGAAGTGTACTGAGCAACAAAAAAGCACGTTGGGCCCCAAATAAATTAATTTAATTGAAATACCAGATGCCTGTCAGCTGTAATATGACTTTTTCTTACAACAGAATAAGACTTATCTAACAACCGGCTGGAACCCACACATTCAGGCCAGGCTATGCCTTATGCAATTATATGGAGTCTGTAATAACAATAATTTAGTTTTCCTCAATCAAAAGAAAGTTTACTTCACATGAATCCTCTTTATGTAAACAATGCATATATTCCTCCTCTCTGTTGCACACAGTTTACAAACACGGATTCTGTACTAAAATAACTATTACAAACCACAGAAAACATAATGTCCTTCAAGAACTCTGCTGTGAGACACAAGCTTCAATTCTTCCCTTACGGGCACTGACTTAATTAATGACAACAAATTTCCATATTTCCAAACATGCCATAACTGTGAAGATGACTACTCCCCCAATACAGTGTGTGGTGTGATGTGTGTGTGTGTGATGTATGTGTGCTGTGTATGTGATATGTGTATAATGTGTGTGTATATAATGTGACTTGTGTATATGATCTGTGTGCATGTGATGTGTGTGTATGTGATGTGTATGTGTGTGTTCAATGTGTGTGTAGCGTGTGCACACTAGTGTGCAGGTATACATACCAGCACATGCCCACATGGAGGCCAAGGCAGGGTATCAGGTATCTTCTTCCATCCCTCTCTGACTTAATGCTTAAGACAATGTCTCTCACTTAAGCAAATGCTTGCTATTTTTGCTCGGTTGGCTGGATATAAACTCTCAAGACACACATGTCTCCACTCCCCCAATGCTGGGGTTATGGGGTTATGCTCAGTCAATCCTGGTTTTTCACATGAGTCCTGAGAATTTGAACTCAGAGCCACATGCTTGCATAACAAGTACTCTTACCCTCTGAGCCATCTCCCAAACCCTAAATGCTGTATTTTTATATACTATCTTAAAACATGCTAATTTGAACACTTGAATGATCTATTTGTGTGCCATAGAATTAAGATATGAAAATACAACATGACTGCTTATTAAGCAAGCATTCGCCTTCCCACTAAAAGATAGTGTTTTATGACTTCGGGTTTCCTTGCCATAAGCTTTGTGATTGAGGTGATTTTATGAGAGATTTTGCTTTGTTTTAGCAAGGCTTTATCTGTGAGCCAGAAGACAAAGCAAATTGTTAACCACCATACTACAACCCATGAACCAAAAGGAAAATGGCTCAGGATTCTCAGACCAAAGACTTCCCCTCTGAACTCAGCACCGAGCTACACTGAAGGTATTTAAGATACAGATGGATATACATTTATGAACACCAACATGGCAGCACCCAATACTTCAAAAGACATAGACCATAAATTCAGCAGTTCCAACAGAACTGTTCAAGACTAGGAAGCACTTCTCAAATCAGGCTAATCACTTGACTCAGCTACAAACACCGCAAACTCACTCCTCCCCAAGGCGGGACTAAGATGACTCAGAACTCCGATGTCGCTTAAGCTCCCCCAGGGATTCTGATGAGCATTGCTCAAAGGCAGCATCACGAACAACAAAGGTTCATCTGACGCTCTTCAGGTAATCCTGTTGCTGCACACTCCATCACCAACTGAGGTCTCATCCTAGGGTTTCCCCTGCATCCAGACAGGCAGTGTCTAAGTCTGACTCACATTAGCGGAGTAGTGACGTGTTCACTATCACTACCTTTTCAGAAGTAATGGAGAGACACGGTTAAACAGCTGGTCAAAGACAGCCATGTGAAAGTGAAGACGTGAAACTGGATGCCAGGCTCCTGCTCCTCCTCCTCTTCTCCTTTCCTCCTCCTCTTTTTTTCTTAGCTGTTTCCATCATCAGTGAATCTCCAATGCCCAGCAGCAGTAGACATTCAGTTGCTATCTTATGAACTAGCTGACAGTGTCTCAAAATTCAAAACAAACCTTACAAATGTTTTTAAAATTCTAATAAATGAGACTTGCATATATTGCATAATAATAATCAGAGAATTTTAGTGTTCAGTCATGAAAGGCATTCAGCTATAAAACAATACACAGAAAATCCATAAAAAGAAGACAAGAACTCACATTTGGTGGCACACCCATATAATCCCAACACTAACAGGCTGAGATAGTCAGTCTACAAGCCGAAGGCTAGTTTGGGCTACATAGTGAGACTCTTGGTAACTTAAAAATCTCTGTCTCTGCCTCTCTGTCTCTCTCTACCTCTGTCTCTCTCTCTCTTTCTCTCTCTTTTCCTCTCCCTCTCTCTCATACACACATACACACAATACACTCAAGATAAGCAAAGAAAATCTGCTAAGCAGTTAGGCCAACTTTTATTACCATACCTGTACCATAAATCCTTTTGATAATTTTGTGTGTTTGTTTCTCTGTGTAGCCTTGACTAATCCTAGACTCACTTTGTAGACAAGGCTGGCCTCAAACTCACAGAAATCTACCTGCTTCTTCTCCGAGTGCTGGGATTACAGGTGAGCACCACTGTGCCCGGCTCCTTTTGATACTTTTAAGTCTTCTCAAATTTATTAGTAAGCTAATAATTGAAAATTAGCATGAAGGAATATTTCATAAAGTGGCAAACATTTTTGGTAAGCCAACTTCCAATGAGTTGTATAACAGCTTTACTGTATCCACTATCACAGGAAAGGTTAAATTATTCTCTGTTTTGTTTAAGGAACATATTTACAGCTTGCAAGTCCAGTGCCTCCTCATGGGTACAGTCATCTGGATGAATGCTGGCTCCCATAACAGATCTACCTACTCTCAAGGAAGCGAGACTCACCCACCCCTATCACCTGTACCTCTCACCTTCTCCTGCGTTTCCACTTCCAACCACCAGGCTGGCTCTGAATGGATCAGAACATCAGCCCCTCCCAGGCACAGTGATTCACTCCAGGACATCTACACAAGCCCAGCAGCACCAATGACAGAAAACAAAACTTTCTTAGGTGTCTCACTTGTTTCCCATGGGAAGAAGCTGGAGTCCACACAGGGACTGAAACTGCTACCACCCTGCCATCAGCTGGCACTAACACCACACAGAACAGAGGCGGCCTGCGCCCAGCGCCGCGCACACAGCCAGATCTATTCCAAACACTGCACACATGGCAGCAAGTGAATTATTAGCCGCCTTAAGGTAGCTTGAACCTTTTTTAAAAACAACAACAACAAAACTTTTAACAAGTTGCTTCTCCGCCTTTTGGCTAAGATGAAATGTAAAACTCTTTTGACTAAAGAATCTTGGCCTGTATGATCACTAGGTATATTTCTAAGATATAAGGTGATATAATTATACAGATAGTCAAATGGCCTGTAGATTAAAAATGCTTTTTATATACTATTCATTTACAATGTGCAGGTTAAAAATTAAGTACTATAGGTATACATTACTTTTTTTTTTGCTATTCAGTATCACACACTGAATATTTTACACACAATATCCACACCCAGTGTTACATATACAAGACTACACAAAGGGCAATGGAAATGAAGAGGTCAAGATGACTCAGCTCAAACACAAGGCTTATCCCCATAACTGTGACACAGGTTTTAAATAAATGCACCTGCATCAGTTTATTCCCAAACAACACAAAAAGGATGAATGGGAACTGATTAATTTAAACGAATCAGTGAGGGTATAACTCAGGGTTAGAGTGAGTTTAAATCTAGAGTACAGACACACACAAACACGTGCCCATTCCCACACACACACACACATTAGAACTTTAACAACAATAAACAAGTTTATATATAATAAGGTACAAAGAATTTTTCAAAACAGTAATTCAGAAGTTTTACTTGTTGACATTTTATATATGTAAGAATTATGATTGTTAAATTTAATTCATATTTTAAAGGTTACAAATTAACCTCTAAGCTTCAATGGAAAGGAGGCAGGATTCAGCTCATTTTAAGGTACATGTGGTCTGTGTCACTGATTCATTCAGGGTTTGAAAGGACCCCTCTAAAGCCACAGAGACGAAGGCCAACGACAGTCCTTCTTTAGAGGGAAACTATGCCAATTTCACTCCAAACTGCATCCTTCCAAGAGTTTAAACTCCATCTATGTTAGGACTTTTCGGCAACGGTAAAACTCTAACCATTAAAACAACCTGTGGTCAGCTTACAGATTTGTTTCTGAGCAAGCTGAAGCCTGTAACACTTACATGAAATTGAAATCAAGCTGTATCATGGCTTTACAGTTCATTTCAAACCAAGTGTGTTAGTACTGCTACCGTTTACATGGTACACGCCAAGCCTTCTGAAAGATGCAAATCCACATTCAGTCCCCCCACCTCCCCCCAAAAACACTGAAGAGCAAAGTACATGACTCCATCTCACAGAAAATCCTGGGTTTGACCCTCAGCACCACATAAAACCTGGCACTGGAAGAAGAGGGATCAGGAGTTTAGGGTCCTGCTGGGGTTCTGGAGGGGGCAGGGAAGAGGGGGAGGCTAGACATCTACCTTAATGGTGGATGGCTGGACTAGTAAGTGTGATGCCATGGTTAACCCCAGAACTGCAAAAAGGGAATGAAAATGGAGCTATAAAAAAGATATATTACTAGACTCATTACAAAAGACTTGAGGTTTTGGAAAAGATTTAATTCCAACCAGACTTTCAAGAAAGCTAGGATTAAAGCTTAGGAATTTTCATAAGCTGACACAGTGTAGTGCATTTCATATCCAAAAAGAAAAATGGTAATTTTTATCAATAAAAAGCATTTATTAAATTAATGATACTTTCATACATAGATATTACCATTACTTAGTATTAGACTTTCAAAATGTACATAATCTAAATAGGCATTTGTTTGTATTTAAATTACCTAAAGGTTTTCAGTTGTCTTCAATGAAACAATTCAAGAATTTGTGGGAAATGGATAGTTCTTAATTCTCAGAATTAAAATATAAGAAACTAACAAAGGATCTCTGAATTTTCCTTCTATGAGAGCCACTTCATGTAACTCAACAGCTCAGGGCACGGACGGAATTCATTGGCAAAAATGCGACACTGCGTCTACCTAGCTGCTGCCTATGTCTGTGAATTATTTTAAAAGGGCAAGAATGCTAGGAGCTCATTACCTCCTTCTCTAGCTACTGCCTTCTCTCCATTAAACAACTCCCTGTGCAGAGGAGCTTCTAATTTTTTTTCTCTCTCTCCAAGGGTCCAAGCGTCAACAAACATTTCCTATAAAAAACCAGAAGTCAAGGTTTTCACTTTGAGAGCTACCAGATTTTTCTAACAACTGCTTAATTTTGTAGGACTGTATAAAAAGCAGCCACAGATGATATGTAAATGAACTGATGTGGCTAAGTTCCAATAAAACTTTATTTACAAAACCTGTCTGTGAGTCGTTATGCTCTGAGGGCTGTAGCTCTCTTCTATCTTCCCAGGGTGCTCTGGTTAACTGAAATGGCTTTAGCTAACCAACTGTAAGCCAAAGACACAATTTTATTCACCAAGCCATGTATCTCAACTCCAAACTCAACCTAGTCACTGAAAAGCCCACCTGTGTCTCATAGGTTCAACAGTGTTCTGAAATAAAACAAAAATAAAGGCAAGCCTCTTCCTTCAAATATATTTTTAAATATGTATGACATTATAAATCACAAATTTTCCCATACTAACAAACTGACATTTATTGTTAAAGGTTTGTATTCACTGAAGCACAACCTGGAACTCAATTCTCAGCAAATTTAGGAAAAATCAAATATCCTAAAAGCACAAAATGGGTACACATTCCCATTTTCTTTGAATCTAGAGTACACAGCGCCACCTAATGATAAAAAAAACAGGCCACCCTTCACTACAAGCAAGGCTCTGGGGAAATCCCAAATCTACCTGAGGCTGAAGCAAAACATCCAGGGATGTGGGGAGACCAGATTGTGCTGTAAATGACACTCTCGTGGCCTCGAAAGGTACACAGAGAATTTCCAACAGTCGGATCCCACTGAAAATAAATGAGCAGAGCAATCACTCAACAAAGGTAAATACACATGCATACTTGCATATATATTGCACAGCCCTATATGGCTAACAGACACATTTACATATGCATACAAGATGTCTATTTCAAAGACTTTTAAAGTTTATCTTTACATAAGATATTCTTTAAGGAACCAAAATAACCACTTCTAATATAATTATTAGGTTGTAGCCAAACTAACTTTTAAAATTCTGTTAAGCATTTTAATACATACCACTGAAAAGATAATTAACTGATCACATTTAAAAGTACAGAATATTTTAGAAAAAAAAAATTTCAATGGAAGCTGATAGAAAACTGTTTTTTAATGAAGTAATATTACGTACCACTTTAACAGTCTGATCCCATGAGCCAGACACTACAAGCTGTTCACCTCTGGTTTGGCTCCAATCAACACTGTACACCTAAAACAATAAATTCTCGATGTTTAGAAAGCAAATTAGCATCAAGCTAAACATTGTATTTTATTTCTTTATAACACAGCCAACATGCTAGAGCAACTCAACTAAAACATCAAGCACTATCCATTCCTACATGATGTCTGAATGACAGAGAGGCCATCCTGCCCATTCTCCCACGCGCGCTCCTACGAGACTGGCTCCATTCTGCCTTGATACAAGTCTTCAATTTCCAAACCTCTTCACTGAGACAAGCTATACACATTCAAGCCTACCAACTGATCGTTTCTTACAGCACCACAAAGAGATGTCAAAGCAGACAGTCATCTTTAAAAGCTTGCTTCCAGCTGGGAGTGGGGACGCACCTATAATCCTAGCACTCAGGAGGCAGACTCTGGGATTCAAGGACAGCTTGGTTTTCAAGTTGAGTCCAGACAGCCAAAGCTGCACAAAGAAACCCTGTCTCAAAAAACTAAAAGCCAAAACCAGAAACACATACACAGAGAGAGAGAGAGAGCTTGCTTCCTTGGTGTTCATCAGAAAGCATTAAAATTCAACTACTCTCCCCACCTGGCCTTCCTCAGAGAAAAGTGTAGAGCACCAGGGGCCGTCCGACTTCCCAGCAGGCAGCGCTGCTAGACAGCAGTGCGACTCCACGGCGCTCCTTTGTCTCAGCACACCAACTCAAATAAGCCTTCTGAAAGCTTACACTTTTCATTCCATCACTTTTGCAGTAAAAATGAACATACCCTTACTGTGGCTGGCATTCAATGACAGAGTGCCTAATTGTTCTCTGAGAGCGGTCCACACGTAATGCCTGGGCTTATCACTGAGCGTCATTAGCAGGCTATTTTGAGTCTTAAACTTTAGCTCTTACATATGTGCAGGAACTGTATGTGTGTGGAGTTTGACGTGAAGAGGCTGCAGGGAAACATCAGTAATACTGATCTGGACTTTACTTAAATTTTCGATGTTTTCTCACTTAAGACACGGTGGTGGTTTGAGTAAGAATGGCCCCCACAGGCTCATAGATTTGAACGCTGATTTACCAGGGAGAGGAACTGTTAGAAACCATTAGGATTAGGAAGTGCAACTTTGTTGGGAGAAGTGCGTCACTAGGTGTGGGCTTTGAGGTTGCAAAGGGCCATACCAGGCGCACTGTCTTCGCCCACAGACCAAGATGTAGCCCTCAGATGCAGCCCACAGCTATTGCCGCAGTGTCTGTCTGTGTGCTGCCATGTTCCCCGCCATGACAACGGAGTACACAAGCAAGCCCCAATTAAAAGCTTTTTTATATGTGTTACCTTGGTCATGGTGTCCCTACACAGTAATACAACAGTAACTAAGACAGACGTGGAATCCAAAGAAGTCAAACTTAGAAAAGTGATGGCTAGAGACAGGAGGGTAGAGGTAGAACGGTGCAAACGCTCAGTTATAAAATCAATGCATTTTAGAGATATGAGCACAGCACTTTAAGTTAATGACAGATGTTAAGGAGCCTGATCTCAAGTGCTCTCCAACACATAAAATGGTAACTATAGTAAATGACGACTGAGTGAATTAACATTATTGTGGCAATCATAACTTGGGGTGCACTCAGTTGGTAAAGCCTGAAACACTGCTGTACATGTTAGATATAATTTTTCATTTGTTAACTATACTGTAATAAAACTGGTGGGCATAAATTATTAAAGTAAATGACTGAAACATTTTATGTCTGTTCATTAAGGGCTTTTTGCATTTTTATTTCTTAAAATGTTGCATATGCTCAGTGTGATGACACATATCTATAATCCCAGCACTTGGGGGCAGAAGCAAGAGGCCAGCTTGGTGGGTGTAGTGAGTTCAAGGTCAGCCCAGGCTACAAATTGAGACCACATCTCAAATTCCAAACAAACAAATTATATTAACAAAATATCCTGATGGTTCACACTCCATCCTAGTTCCCCACTCCCACTGCCAATGTCCATGCCAGAAGAAAACAACTAACAACAACAAGAAAAAGTAAGGTAGACAGTGCTTGCGTGACACTAGACATTGTCTACTGGCCTGTGCACACGCGCTCACTCTGATGTGAACTCATACATACATGCACACCCACAGATGCCAAAAATTAAATTAAGCTTAAATTTAAAACAGACATAACTACAAAAGGAGTACTAAAATGGGACAGTTGGCTTGATGCTCAGAAAATCAGGTTCCTGCAATACTTTCGACTGGCTGAAATGTTAGTAGGCTTAAAAAGCAGAGGCAGTGACAAGAGACAGCACCAAAACCATAAACAAGACCGGGTATGGTAGCGCATGCCTATGAACCTAGTACTCAAGAGTTAGAGACAGAGGTATCGTGAGTTTAAAGTCAACCTGGGCTGCACAGAACAATCTCAAAAAGAGAAGTGTATGTGTGTGTGTAACCTCAGGTTCTAAAAACAGTTCATAGCCTGAGAGATGCTTGGGGTTACAGCTAAAAAGAGAAATCTGGGCTCCATGGAACCAGCAGCAAGTCAATTCATTCATCTTATCAACAGACACTAACTACTTAGTAAGGGCATGAAGGTGAAATGGTTGGACTGCTAGACAAGACCAGCCTTAACCAACCTCACACTTCAGTAGCAGAAGACACCTATAAATACATAAAACTGTCACTTTCTAACAACTATAAAGAAAAGTAAAGCAGAATAACAAGACTTAACAAGGGCAGCCAGTTACTTGTCAGTACAATGAACATGGAAGAACCTACCCAGCAGAGACCTGAGCATTATAAAACACTAGCCTTTGGGGAGAAAGTGTGGGAAAGACTTGAAGCAAGGACAAGCGTGCCCTTCCCGAGGAATACTGAGAGCCAGGAATTAAGACAGGGAACATCTTAACGGGGCCATGCCTAAAGCCTGCTACAACTCCTCTGACACTACTGTCACCAGTCATTAGCTACTCTCACTAGCACAGCAACCCTCTGACCACCCTCTCCATCTGCCCCTGCTTGTGTTTATACAGTGCAGCCTTTATCCAGCCTGCATAAAAGCGTATTTATAAGTACAGATTAATGTCACTGCCCAGTCCAAAGCCTTTCGACATTATGTAGCTTCTGCAGCTTTTCAGCTTCACTCAGCATTATTTGAGACTCATCCATGATGATTTGTATTGCCCAAAGGTCAAAATCATGTAAAACTATGCATGGCTTTGGAGCGCATACATAAGTAAGTAAAGAAAGTATAATCAGAAAACTGAAGAAAGTGGTTGCTTCTGGTAAGAAAAACAAAAGGAGAAAAAAGAATTAAGAGGTAATCAGGGGACTCCCAGAATATGAGTTATGCTTTATTCCTTAAGCTACATGGTAAGTACTCAAGTATCCAATGCACCATTTTTATATCTTACTTGTATTTTGTATGTGTGAAATATTTCCTAACAACACTGGAAATGAGCAATGGCTTCCTGCTGACCTTCACTCAGTGGCTGAATGCTAACTGTTCCAAGCCCACGCCTCCATCCTTGCCTTCCTGGCACTCTTTGCTTTGCTTCTCACACTGCTGCTTTGACTTTTCTGCCTAATTCTGTATTCCTGTTCTCCCCCAGACTAAAGAAAGCTCATCCTGCTCCTTCCCAGACAAGAGGGCCCCACTTCAGTACTGTGTCTACTCTTAGCGCTTGCCATGGCCTCTCTCCAGAGCAAGCCAGGACGCCAGAAGACAAGGTCCTGCAGTCCTGCTCATTCCCAAGCTGGGCCAAGCACAGGATCTCACACTTAGCAGAACTAAGGAAAGCTCTTAGAATGTGTAACAGCCCCAAGGAAAGCACATCTTGGTGTTGAGTGCTCATCTGTTCCTTCTGTTTCCAGCCCCTCCCCCACCCCCGTACCACTCGAAGAATGGACATAGCAAACAGTCAAATTAAACATAAACAAAGAAAGTGATACGCAGGATCTGACTTTAAGTTTTCAAAGCAGGGTACTTTATAAAGGCCCATCATTATAAAATTACTCAGCACTGAATAAAATTAATTGGAAAAATAAGAGAGGAAAAACAAATAAAAAACACTGGCAGTATTTTGTGCCATATTATCAAAGCTGTACTTCATCAAAACCAGTTTGAGAGGATATATTTTATAACAGAAGCCAACTCCCAAAGAGCCCATGATAATCTACTCTAAAGCAGTGCCCTTTTATAAGTTGGTCTACTTAATTAAAAATGGTCAACTTGCCCAGAATTTTCACTTACCTAAATGAACGCAAAAGGGACAGTGATTTTTAATCATCAAGCGATTAAAAGGGGCTATATATTTCTTTTACTGTACAATAAATTTTAACTCTTTTTCACTATGGAAATTTAAAAGTATATGTAAAGATACAGAGTATTCCACAGCTGCCAACATTTATTCCATCATTTTGTTCATCTGGTTTCACTATTCCCGTTACTGACTGACTGACTGTTGGCTAGAATATTTTACTATCAGATCATTTCACTCCTAAGTATTTCAGCAGATAAGGACTTTCTTTTAACATTAGTAACAAGGTCGTATTCATCCCTAACAAGATTAAAGTGGCTCCCTCTCTGCCTCTAGGAGAATATATCTGTAATTCTCTGACAGTCACAGAAATATCATTTATGGTTAAAGTTACGAGTGCTGAGTGTAGGCTAGGATGGCATGGCCCTTCCACTTTCCTTTCCTCCCCACCTTCCCATGACATCTAACTGCTGAAGGAATGAAGCTGTTCATCCTGCACAAGGCCCCACATGCTGGATGTGACCATTTCTCGTGGCACTCCCTCACTTTTCCTACTTCCTTGACACTGGAAGTTGGACCTGGAGGTGTAATCAGATTCGGCTCAGCTGTTGTAGCTTCCTATTCAATCAGAAGGCACACAGGTTCTGATCCTAGGTTGTACGGAAAATGTTTCAATCTTGGATTTAGCATCTGCAGATGACCCTCTCCCAGAGTCGTTACTCATTAGATGCCACTAAATGCCAATTTGCTGATATTCCTTCTGCATACATTCCACAGGATTCTACTGAGGAATTTTCTAATCAACTTTTTGTTTGCTCCAAAAAGAAGAAAAGGCACTCTATGATTCATTAATCTTCAGGGAAAAATGGAGTTGGCAATCCTATTAATCTTTAACATTGGTGACTTTCTTCTGATTATCACAATTTCATGTACAAGAAATACACATACAACTGTGTGGCATATGTGTGAACATGTTTAGTGCTTTGGTTCATTTTTTTCTGACGTTCAGACTGTGTTGCCTCTGGCCACTGAGAGTCCCTTCAAGGTGTCTCTTCTCAGCTTTGGACATGGTTCACATAGCTTTTGTGCTCAAGAAATGTCTTAGATTCATGTTGTCTATTTCCTCTCCTCTCCAAGGCCCAGTGAATGTGTTAAAGGACTACTTAGAAGCTATACTCTCGGCCTAAGGATGTTCACTAGTGAATGCTTCTCTTTATAGTGCAAAGACCTGAAAAATACACACTTTTAACAGAGGAAAAATAAATCATGAGGTTAGATGGATAGTTCACAACCAATTTTAAGATAAATATTCTATCTGTCTTTATTCCCAAAACTTTTCTCTTATGATAAAATGTTTCATTTCAAAGCATGATCTCTGTTAAGCATCAGCTTACAGATGAGACTTTAAAAAATGACCACACTGATTTTTCTGGATGCAGTTTAAAATCTCTATCATCTTTCCATTCACAAGATATACCACATAAGAGATGGCAATCACAATTCTGTATTTTTAAAGTCACTTGAAATAATGATTTCTAATACCTGATTATAGAGTCATCTTCTAGGTACTAGATCACTTCTTTGGTATTGATTTTCGTCCTGCTTTACACTGATTTCCAATTTTGTAAAATGTTTCACTGGCCCTAGGTCAAAACTTTGACATGAGTCATGATCAGAAAGTCTTACTTCCACTTCTGTGTCACTGCCTTCTCTCCCACCTACTTTACATGGGGCTGACACTGTTACTTTTGAAGTGCGTTGCCACTGTTTCCTCCTGAAATTTATATATAGTATATATCTATAATAAATGATATAAATAACTTCAATTGTGTGGTCTATATATTATACTACATTCTTATTTAAAATTTAAGTGTTATATCATTTAAAATCTTCAGTGAGATAGACCAAGAGCTTGTAACAAAACTAAAAATAACTTCCAGTTTCATATATCAATTTTTTTTAAAAAAGACTGAATAAAGTCAGTTTTGGTGACATATTCTTATAATCACTACACTTGAAAGGCTGAGGTAGGAGGATCATGAGTTCAAAGCCATCCTTGGCTAGATAGCAACTTCAACACCAACTTTGACTACACAGCCATCAAAGCAAAGATTCTGTCTTAAAAAAAAAAAAAACTAAAGATTGACTAATTCTCCTAAATATGTCTCCTAATGGATTCTAACACAGGAGGCGGAATTCTAATTCTTATCTGTGTTTCCTTGCTAGCTTGCTCTGGAGACAGCAGTGTTGACACCCACACTGAGCACATGAAAAAGATGACGGATACAGCAGCTAGAGTCCTGCATGAAATACTTCTCTACTCGAACATATGCTTTCACAGTTTCTATCTATTTAAAATAACTATTTTCTCTTCTTTAAATTTTTAAAGAAAGTTTTGAGTTTGGCTAAATGGAAAGGAATAACAACTATGTAAGATTGTTCTGGTCTCACCTCAGTTGTTGTGACTAAAGGCAGCGCAGGGGAGGAAAGAGTCTGTGATTTACAGTCCAGGGGACAGCCCATCTACTTCAGGGCAATTCAGGCAGGAACTCAAGCAGCTGCCACATCATCTCCAAGTCAGGAGTGAAGGGAGAACAGAGGCACGATGTGGGTTTGCAGCGCTCCTCTCTGACATGGTGCAGGACCCCTCGCCTGGGGGCAGTGTGGCCCTCAGAGGCTGGATCCTCTACAATCTTCAACAGGCCAACCTCATCTAGACGATTCCTTATTAAGACTCTTCCAGGGTGGTTCTGGGTTGTGTCGAGTTGAGAGTGAAAACTAACCAGCACAACAATTAAAGAGTCTTTAATTTTACATTAGACAGCAAATACATCAAGATCATTGGAACTGAATGCCTATGAAGTTAAAGCAGAGATTTCCAAACAATGCTACACCTGGGAGTCATCCCCAACACTTTAAATAATCATGACAACTTGCCCTTATCCCCAGACATTGTAATATAAGAATGGTGCTTCGTAGGCAATGTTTGATGTTCAGCAAAGTTTGAGAACCACTAAGATTAAACAAGTATTTTGAATACTTTTCTCCTTTTAAATTTGGAAATTTCAAATGTCCGAATTGTAGTGCAGTCCTATCTAACAGCTACATCTGGAGCAGTTTAAGGCAGAAATTGTAATCTGCTGCTTCACATGGTAGCTCTTAGAGAGGACTGCGCTATACATGGGCTCTACTGGGAAATGACCCAAACTCAGTTTCCCAAATTCCTTCCTGACCAAGAGATCACACACACTGTATGCTCTGGTCATACTGATTCAGTTAGCTTACATGACCCCGAACTACTGCACATTAGCATACAGTTCTCATTGCTCTTAATACAAGTACAGATTTTACAATACGCAACGATGCTCCTCTAAGAGTGGTGGTGGATATTGAAGCCTTCTGGCGGTACAATCCACACAAAGAAAATTAATTAGCTTGTATCTAACTCGAAGCTAGTTTTCTCCACTGTCACAGAGTTTTAAACTGCCATTTTAAAGTGTACTAGACTACACTGCAAAAACCTACTCTAAAAAAATTCAGTGGTTGTAATTAAGTATGCAAACGGAATATATTGTGCTGATTTTTCCAATAATTCCTACAACCCTTTAACAGAAGATAAGAGAGGCTGGAGTATAGCTCAGCAGTACAGTGTTTCCCAGTGCGCACAGGGCACTGGGTTTATCACCACAGACATAAAACAAGAAAGGGAAAAAAAAATCTGTTTGATGGAGAAATCTTTTGTGCTCACTCAGTTACAAATTTGTTTCTATGCTCACTCAGTTACAAATTTATTCAACAAAAACGTATTAGCTTCTGACCTGAAATTACTTTGTTTCCTTAGTACTCAGAATATGCAATGGACTGGCATCTCCTCCTCCCTTACTACTCCCAAACTCATGTCCTGATACTCACCCATCTGATGTGATGGGGGGAGATGCGTCCTTGAGAAGGTAACAAGATAAGAAGAGCAGAGTTCTCATGAATAAGGTCAGTGTCCTATATAAAAGAGATTTCCAGCAGCCATAGTGTCTCATGTCTATAATCCTAACACTTGGCAACAGAACCAGGAGGCTGGCAGCCTGTGCTTCACAGTGAGGTTCAGGCCAGCTTGGTGTACAGGGCTACAGAACAGGACTTTACCTCAGACAAGGGAACAAACAAGACCCCGGGATCTTCATTCTCTTTCCATCACGTGATCATGCAACACGATCACAAGTCTCCAGCCACCAGAGGACCAAACCAGACCTTGTGGCACTCTGACCCTGGAATTCTGCTTCGAGACCTGTGACAGATTTCTGGGATCTCAAGCTACTCAGCCTGTAGTACTTTGTGCTGTCTTGGCTTACCACATATTCTAGTACTAACCATGGAAATCCTGCTTCTGAAGAGCCGCGCCCGCTAAGACAGAAGTCAGGGTCAGCACATGAGGGTGCACTGAAACAAAAACCTACAAAGGCTGACAGTTCACGCAAGTGTGTCAGTAAAGTAATAATAATAATAACAATCGGTAAATTATTTGTTAAAGCCACTTTTGGCTAACAACCAAAGCATCTGGATACAAATGTAAATCAAAAGTTACTTTGAGGAATCTAGAGAGATGGCTTAGTGAGTAAGACTACTTGGTGCACAAGCATGAGAATATGAGTTCCAGTCCCAGCATCCTCGTTAAAAGGCCATGTGAGGCTGTGCGTCTATAACCCCGGCACTGTCGGGGGCAGAGACAAGAGGACCAATATATATATATATATATTTATTAAATATATATATAATATTATATATATATATATAATTGGTGTGCATGAGGCCATTACATATAAAATGACTTTGCCTTATCAGTGCTGAAGATAATAGGGGTGGAAGAATGGGAAAGAATGCAAAGTTCAGCAAGGAGAATAAATAAATAAACAAACAAACAGACAAAAGGGGGAGGGTGAGCTGAGAATTTGGTTCCCGGCTGCTAGGCTAGCTCCAAGCTCAGTACAACACTCCATCTCAAAGAAATAAGGCAGAGGCCTCTGAACATACACTCAAACACACAACATACATGCTGCCACACACACACTTGAACACACTTGTGCACACATATAACACACACCTGCCCCCCAGAATATAATTATATCAATAAAACTTAATATTCAAAAATACATATTTGAGAAGAAAACAATCTAGACTAGTACACACAAGACAAAGTACGAATTCAACTCAAAACAACTAGTCTTGGAATCATAAGCAGATTCAACACCAGTTCAAATACCAAAGGTCCAGGCACACAGGCACACGGCATGGCTAAGGAAGCTGCAGGACCATTTCAGAAAACCCTTTCAGAACGAAAGGCTCAAGACCATGGACCAGCAATCACCACATTTCAGGATATATTAAATAAGTACCGGACATTAAAGAGACAAGAGAGTATCAGAGAGAATCCCAGAAGGCAGAAGCCATGGCATCTGAGGATAAGATGAAGAAAAGCCATGCACACAACTCTAACGGGGACAAACCAAAGGGGACGTGATGCTATTTCAAAGCTTCTCTCTAGGGTCAAAGAGTTTGGGCTTAGATTCATCTCTTCAGAGAAAGGTGTGTGAAGCAAGAGTTTTTGCTATAGAAAGTAGATTTGAGCAGCAGAAAAGCCATTTTTTCTGACCAAGATTAGTACAATCTAAAAGTCAAATAAATTAGCTTCTGAAATAGAAAAATTCATAAACATTGAGTGCTCAGCCACCAGGAACATTCTAAACAGAATTTCCTAGAGAATCTATAGAGACCAGCAGTTTTATGAAAATGATCTATGCATTAATTGCATATTTACTTTAACGTATGCTAAAAACAAATACAGATGATGTAGCAATTAAAGGTAACGTAAAGAAAAACATTAAAGCAGTACACTGTTTTCTGTATTCTTACCTTATAATCTGTTCATCATCATCCTACCATTTACATAAATAACAAAAAGCAACAACATTTTAAGAAAAATTTTTGAGAGAAAAGATAGTTTTAAAGAATGAAAGTAAAAAAGTTACTTGTAATACAACTTGTATAAGAAAGAACAAAAACAAGAAAGGTGCACGAGCTCACACTTGTAGTCCCAGCACTGGGGATGTGGAAGCAGGAAGCCACCAGCACAGGTGCGTATCAGTTACACACAGGTCCTCGGGCCAGCTAGGCTGCGAGAGCCCCCATCTCAGAGGAGTAACAAGGCAGCAAGAGTGATGGAAAACCAAGCTGTCGGAATGCTGAATGCTGCTCTGAAGAGATCCCTTCACTGAACGCCCCAAAACCCAAGTTCCTCCTTTACCAAAGCTGCCATTGCCCAGTGACTTTCTTAAACACGTGGTACTTTACAACCACACTATTCAAGGAGCACAACAAAGTGAAGGTAAGTGTTCGTTGTTTTCAGAACTAGTTGTAGACAAAACTATACAATGTTATCTGGGATGTTCACATAACTCAATGTTCGTCACAAAACACTAACAATCTTCCATATACTAAACACTTGCTGACGGCCTAAACTGAGTCAGGGTTAGGGTACCTAAAATCTTAACAGCAATGTGCAAGTCTTCATTTGACGGTTCCACTGCTATTTTGAGGTTAAAACGTTTAAGATTAAACTCCAAGAGAGAGTGTCTCTATCACAGTCCTTAAAACTCATTCATGTATTTTAGTACTTCCAAAGTATAAAGTATTTCCTGTGCCCCATATTAGACGCGCACACAGAAAGAGAGAGACAGAAACAGAAAGAAAAGACACAAAAGCCATACTTAGATTTAGATTTAACTTTCCTTTAGGGGGCTGGGGCAGTGGCTCAGCAGTTAAGAGCACACACTGCTCAGTTCCCAACACCCACTCCAGGCAGCTCACAAACACCTGTAACTATAGTGCTCTGAGGAAACCCAACACCTCTAGTTTGCATGGGTACCTGAATACATACATACACACACACACACACACACACACACACACACACGGACACAAAGTAAAATAACAATAAATCCTTAATTTCCTTTAGTAAACTCAGCCTGCTAGCTGGTATTTGATGCTGTTGCTTGAATATATTAAGTCTTTCTGAAGCCTGAGGACAATCGTGAGATAGCCTGCGAACAGCCACCCACCCTCTCCTAAGGCACTGTATAGCAGGCGTGTTCACAGGGCATAATGAAAGCCGTGGTGCTCTGTGAAGGAAATGAAGCCACACTACACTGCTTGAGGCACTCTTGTTGCCTAACAGGGAAACTGACCTTTTCTTTTCTTGTCTTGGCCAAGAAGTACTTTATGTCTGAATAATAAAATAATAAGTGACATCTGCTATGAACAAGAAACGTTAAAGCTTAGCCTTGAACCCTGAAAATATTTCCCTATGTTCATTTCCGAAGATATTTCAACCAAAGAATAAGAAAGGAAAGCAATCATCCCAAAGAGTTTCCCATCATACCTCCTGAGTGTGTTCTTTATAGACTTGGAGGGGCCCCATGGCTTTGGCCGTGTCCCAGAGCTGCAGCGAGCCATCCCCGCTACAGGTGACAAGGACGTGTTCGTTGTTTTCACTCCAGGTAACATCAAACAAGCCGTCATTCCAATCAAAGCTACACCAGGAAAGAAAATACATGCTCTGCAGATCAGAAAATGTTTAACAATCTTAACTGTATAGTTACTGTTTTCTTTAGTTTTTCACATATTGTAGCACATTACCTCATATGCTCGTAAAACTACAAAAGGTAAGTAAAGCAGGTACTTTGCCGAAGCAGAAATGGGTTCAGAAAGGCTGGAAGTATGGCCCAGGAATTACAGGTAGATAACTGAGACGCCAAACTGAAAGGAGGTTTGCAGCCACAGATAGGACGCGCTCTGCAGAGGGCCTGACACACCGGCTGCTGGCTTTCGCCTGGAACTCGGCATTTGCAAGCACTTCAAAACACTGAGACCAATAATTTTAAATGCTCCCATCGATCTTTTGTTGGAGCTGTATGATATTATTGCATAAATCCTTCATCTGAGCTATGAACGGGTAGTCACTCTCTAACAGAATCTCTTCTCTCTGCCTTTGACTAATCCTGATACAAGTATTATGAGTCCATCAATCAACATGGAAGACAGGTACAGAGAGAAGAGAAACACTGGGTAACCTACAAGGCTGGCGTTAGCTCTTGCTTCCATAAAGCTAATGGGGGTGATGGCACAGAGTACACCAATTAACTCACCGTTCTGGCTTTAAAATGTATAATTTTTAAATGGACAATAATAAGCTTGAGGACACGGACTAACCACAACCAGCAATAATAATACAGATTATGCCAATGCGGAAGTTTCTTTTGTATTATAAATCAAAACCTATTAGTTCAGAATAGTCAAAAGGTAACTATATAAGCTACCTTGACACTGCTTGAGACTATATGAACACTTAATAATTAGAGCTACATGGAGGTGTAAAGAGAATGGCCCCGTAGGCTCATACATTTGGATACTCAGTCGCCAGGTGACAGCACTGTTTGGGAAGGATCAGGAGATATGGTATTGTTGGAAGAATATGTCACTGCGGACAGGCTCTGGGACTGCCCCATTCCCAGCATGCATCTGTCTGCCTTGTGGATGAAGAAGTGAGCTCTCAGCTGTTCCTGTAGCCAGACCCTTGTTCTGCCATCATAGACTCTAACCCTTAAGACCAAATTAACCCTCTAAATCCAAACCAAACACTTTCTTTCATAAGTTGCCTTGATCATGGTATCTCATCACAGCAACAGAAAAAGACAGTCATCTTACCGTCTAAAAATCTGAAGTCCAGATTCATTTTGATCCAATATTAACAGGGTTCCACAGCCTAAAGAAAAACAAAAAACAAATACCACCCCCCCCCAAAAAAGGTCATATTGTTGAATCTTCTGAGAGACATCTAAGATGAACTGTTAAGCACTGTGAACCAGCTTTAACTACAACAAATTTCCCTTAAAATAGGGGAACCATGTATGCAAAAGGATTATAGGTTACACAGTATGCGTCAGTCATTTAATATCCAACTTACCATTTGGTCTGACTGGAATCCAAACACCAACATACGGGAATGACACCAGAGTAGTAACTCAAACCAGACCAGGTGCTAGGCATACAGACCTTTCCAGTTAGTGCTAACATCCCTGCTAACCGAAGAGGGAGCTCATGCCTATGAACTCCCAAGACTGATACCAGTAAAACACAGCACTTTAAGCAAAGCATGTGTGGAAATATCATCTACTCTTTGACCAAGCGTTGAAAACACTATTAATTTCAGTTATCTGCCAACAACGAGTTATTTTTTCTAAAAGACAACTGTCTCTTTCTCTCCCCAAACCCATACTCTGATCAAAGTGAATCTGTGACTGAACTATGCAAAGTCTGAGCTTACATGCACACTCAATTGTTAACAGTGTCTTCACAGAATTATGCTTTTGAGTTTTTGTGATCAGTAAGATGTTTTAATTTGCAAGGTGTTAAAGCTCTTCAACTTTAAGCATATCTGATGAAAAAAAAGTATCAGCTTTGGGGTTAGAGAGAGAGATGGTTCACCCCTTCTGAGCACTGGCTGCTCACACAGGACCGTTTCCGATCCCAGCACCCACTTGGGGACTAACAACCATCAGTAATGGGATCCAACACTCCCTTCAAACCTCCTCTGACCTTAGCAGGTACCAGGCATGCATGGTTCACAGACATACATACAAGCAAACACTCAAGACACAAAAAATGTCTAGAAAACAATTCTCAAATGTACCAACTCCTTATAAGAAATCTTTATAAAAGATTTAAGTCTTCCTCCTAACCTGGTGGCCAAAGACTGTAAACCCAACCATAGAAGCACTAAGCACTAATGACCAAAGCTATAAGAAAATAAGTTATTTATCACTAATTTCCAGAAATCATGTTTGTTTTTCCACAGTAGACAAAACAAATACTACAGATCGCTGGCATTATGTGACGGCTTGCTACGCACTGCTTCAGTGTGTAAATAACAGATGGGGTATGATTTAAAATAAATGGCTTGGGCGTCTGGACAGCCCTGCAAATTTATCCATTTTCCATGCGACAACAGAAAGCGAGCACAGAACTTTCTAGTCTTTTTTTTTTTTTTTCAAAATAGGGTTAGCGTCTCCCTACGTTTTAGTTAAGGGTGGCTTTGAACTCGTGACTCTATTTCCTCCACCTTCCACGTGCTGAGAAGTGCGTCTTTCTTACAGAAGGGAAAGGACCAGCCGCAGAAGTCCCCTGGGCTCAAATGCCCACAGAGCGAGCAGGTGCCCGAGGACAGAGGCCCGGCCTCTGTCGACCCCTAGCGGCGGCGGGCGGCACCGCGCGCTCGGAAGCGCGTGCCCGCGCTCGCCCGCCCCGGACGCGCGGCCCGCGCTCGCCCGCGCTCACCCGCGATGCCATAGTGCTGCGCCGCAGCGCAGGCCAGGCGGCCCGGCAGGTACGGGGAGAACTCGGCGGCGTAGCCGTGACGGCCCGGCACCCGCAGCGTCCGCGCCGCGCTCATCCGGCGGCCACTCGGCCTCCCTGGCAGCCGGAAACAGCGCCGAGGCAGAAGGCACCAACGCGACTCCCTGGCAGGACGGGCGGAAGTGAGGACGTCGACGCCCGGAATCCTGGCTTGTGATTGGCCCACACATATATGGTAGCTGACGCCAAGGAGACCATGTTTCTTTTGGGCAGAAAGCCACTCTTTGCTCTGGTTAATATCAGCTGGCCTTTCAGATTTTAGACCTAAGGAAAGGCACGAATTAGGTAGCACTTCCGACAAGCTTGTTCCGGTTCCATCGCAGCCTCCAGGACGGGGCAACTTGTGTTTTTATTAATTCCTTGAACTTTCAAGAACTTGCTATGTTTACATTTTCCTGACGATTACGGGGAGGGGAATGTCACAACAAAATGAAAACAGTTAATGAGTCTGAAGGCGACGAATGGAGTGCCGTGTTGCCCAAGGTGATCTGAAGCCAGACCGCAATGAAGTTAAGGGAAAGGACTTGTCATATGAAATTAACTGTCTATAAGCGTTACGTGGTTGCACTGTGCTGATGTATTCGGGTAATTAAGGAAAACTTGGGCTCACTATTCGTTCATTCAAACATTTGCCACGCAAATACTGTGTGGTAGATGAATGTGTAATCTGCCAAACCAAACACTGGAGACTGAAAGAGATTGTTGTTAATAATTAAACCAGCATAGACCAAATCATATACCAAGCACAGCTCTAGGCTTTTGCATTCAAAAGCACCATAGGAGTGCATGGTTGAACTCAAGAGATAGCAAGGCAAGAAAGCTATTAAGTGTAATAAAAATGTTATTGACGCTATGATAAATATACACGGATGTTTTTAAAAGGGGGTAGCAGGAAAAGCTTTAGAAAGGAAGTAATCAGTGTTGAAATCATGAAATAGGTTTTCTTTAAATAAAAAGTTGGAAGCCATTGTGGGATCAAGAGAAAGGTGAATCCAAGAGCCCTAAATTCATAAGGGATGGTAGCTGCCAGGACTCAGTCAACCGTGATAGACTACGGACACCTCAATGCTCTTGTCCAGTGAGTATATGCTTTCACCAAAGGCTCTGGCCAGTGTCTGTGCCAGTCTTTCAAGTACCCAGAGCCAGGGCCACAACAGCTCTGGCCACCTAACTGAATGAAAGAAAAAATAAACCTACAGGAAAATGCAATATGCTAATTGTCCTGTAGTTCTGTTCCTGTAATATTAAAATATATTGATTAAGTAATTCATAATAATAAATATATTAACTGTATTTTTCTTCTCTGCTGTAGTTAGTATATGAGAGTCACGCAGAGCAGAATTTCATATGTGTGTGTGTGTGTGCTACCTTCATTTGTGTTCAGGTAGTCATACCTTAATAATAAATATGTAAATTTATTATACTGGCGCCTACACCACCTCTCACTTCCAAACTAGACTAGCCTAAACCCCCAAATCTTACTTTCTATTGCCTCAGAGTCTTGGGGGTAACAGCAGATTTGTGGGGTGCACCAGGGCATCTCCATCTCAGAAGATGAAATTGAGTTTGTTTAGTGCTGGAGACTCAACCTAGACCTCTCAAGATATGCAAATGCTCTACCATACAACCATGTCCCCAGCTCAGAAATTTGCTCAAAGAGAAACAAAGACAGAACAACACAACAACAAAACCTCTGGAGCTTTATGGAGGGTGGGAACAGGAGGATCACCTGCTATGCTGGTCTGGCCCAAGTGTGTGTACCAGTACAGCTGCCTACACACAAATGCACACATTACACACGCACCCAAAAGAAATAACACACTGAATGACTCTCATATGCTAGCTACAGTACAGAGAAGAAAAACACATTTAGAGAAAAGTGCTGAGCTCTGACAGGAACTTAGAAAAAAGGAAGCAGACACCGGACCTGCTAAAGGGATGGTGTGTTCCCAAGCAAGCTGCGATCCTGCTTTAGGAAGACAGCAGGAGCATGACCTCATACACGCTCAACAAACACACTACCAAGAGCGGAAACCCAAGTCTCAGGCTGAGGTGCCTAAGATAGTCCATTGTCAGGTATCGCTTGTGCAATGGAAGGCCTGGGCATTATATGATATAGAATGGGAGGAAACCACCAGACCTGAATTCCTCACATGGCAACACAGGTATGAGTACAGGTTCCAGGAGCGGCAGGCTCATTCGTCGGCTAACTCTCTGATAGTTCTATTAACTATCAGCTTTATTGCTTAAAGTTGAAATCTGAGTTCCAACAGTATTCCGTTCTTATTAGACAGTGAGTGTGCTCCGTGTAAGACTAGACTCGTCCAGAAGTTTACGTCTGTGTGTGGCATTTGTGTGTTTGTTTCAGGACCTTTGAACTCAGGGAAGGCTGGGATCCAGTGAGTGTGGCATCACTTCCCTTCTGTTCCCTATGTGCTGTTCTCAAGGGTGACACAAGGTGTCTTACATAATCCGGAGTCCATGTCAACACGAAGACTGCTGTCCCTCATGTTTACAGAACTGGAAAGGTCAGTTCCAAATTAGACTGTTATTCTGATTAGGTAAAGGGTTCTCTGAACTCACAGGTAAAAGAGCAACTTGCCTGTACTTTTCAAAAATAATGACATATAGAACAATTCTGTTTTGTTTTGTTTTGAAACAGGGTTTCTCTCTGTCTAGCCCTGGCTGTGCTGGAACTGGTTCTCTAGACCAGCTCTACAGAACTAAGGGCAAACTCACATAGATTCACCTGAGTCTGCCTCTGGAGTGCTGGTACTAAAGAGCGTACCACCACCTCCCAGCGAAGAACTTTTTTTTTTCAAAAGTATGATGCATTTGGAGGAAACTCTGATGACAGTGTTAGCGGAAAAGTTTTAGAATTATGCAGACATGTGCTGTTTACCAATTTCACCTGGGGTTGGCCACTCCACCCTATTACCTTCTAGAGACAAAGCATTCAAAACCCTTAAAAGCAAAGGTAATTCCCCTCTCTTCATCTCCTCAACACAATCAGTCCTCAGATTTCTTCTGGAAGATTTTTCTGTTCTCTGCATCCACAGGTTCACTGTTGTCGGTGGGTTGATTTTAAGCTACCCCTTTCGGAGAACAGTCTCACCTTCCTACCCCACAAGAGAAAACTGTTCTCTTTAGCCTCTCCATCGGGACTGAGCACTTCTAGAAATTCCAACCAATTCTAAATTGAATTTCTAAATTTGAAAAAAAATGAATAATTAACCATAAGTATATGAGAATTATAATAGCTTTTCGTATTTTTCCTCGTTTTCAAGATCATCTTCTCTTTGTAGCAAATTTGTTGAATAAAAACGTTTATAAGATGACCGTTATTAAGACGGTGTTAACCAGTGGAGAAAGTGTGACTGAGGAGCAGAAGACCCTGTGTTTCAACAAAAGACACTTTGCCATTTGAGATTATATTTTCCTACCTATAAAATGAGGATGCTAGGGGTCTGATCTTTTTCTTGTTATCATTAAATTTTATTATTATAACTTTAAGCCTGATTATAAGGAAAATGTCTTCCTTATAAAATTTTTATTCAAAATAAGCCCACCAGAGGGTAGCCAAGCATTCTTCTGTGTTGCCATCATAACAGGATAACGTTTCCTTTCAATGGGGAAGTGATGTTGGGCCACCTTGTTAATAAACTGTTGAAAATTGAGCTCCTTAGGAACTACAAAACACCACCACAAATTTAAAAGAAAGAATGTTGACCTGAATTTATTTCTTTAGAATCTTAGTGTTTTTTGAGATATTCATCCAAATATCAAAGATAAATAGTTTTTGCACATATTTTTTTTATTTTCAGAATACAATGATATGCACACATAGTAAATAAATATCTGGAGAGTAAACAATGAAAAGTAAATCTTCTCACCTTAGATCCTTTAATTTTGAGTCCAAATTGTAAAGTAAGAGAGAGGAAGAAAGACAAATATATCTATGTGTTCTGAACTTAGAAATTTGACCAATCTATAGAAGATATTTGGAAAACAGACTTATGCCAGTTACCAACCACGTAGACTCATTTTTCTTCTTGCCGTCTCTCCCTAGACAGCACAGTATGTGAAATGAAGTCACATCTATCGTGCAGAGCCTGCAGGCTAACGTTAGCTAGCTAGAACATCAGGTTTTTCAGAGCAATAGGATATTCCAGATAAAAATCAAACATCATCTTTGGCCAGCTTTTGATCCTTTAAATAACACTTTAGTATCCACCTCTATGTCTTGTACTTGGGATAAAACTTTTACAAAGTGTAGCTAAGCAAACAGAGCGCCATCTCTTGACTAGCCTCCTGGGTGACATTTTTTCCTCTACACAATGAGTCCCAGGCCAGCCTGGGCTGCAGGAGACTGTGTTTAAAATGTTTACAAAGTTGCTTTCCAAGGAAAAGAGAGAGAGTGTGTGTGTGTATGTGTGTGCATGTGCACAAGCAGGTGGTCTTCTGGTAAATCTATAGAATACTTCTGAGAAGAAAATGGAGAAATATGTCACAGTTTTTCTAGGAAGAAGAATGGAGACACAGAAAGTCAAAATTGAACAAGACTGACTTACCAGCGCCTGTAGTCTTTTATTACTTTTTAATTGTATACAACAAACAACTATCAATTAAAAACTCTTATAATACATTGTGAGAATTATTCCGTATCAACCCATATTTTATCATATATATTTAGCAACACAGAAGGATCCACATTTGCTTGAAGTGATATGAGCATATTTTTACCCCAAATATTATTGCTAAGCACGGGCTTTGTAGCTAAGCAGGTCTGGGTTTAAAAGCAGGTCCCGCCATTAACCATCAACGGGCCAACCAGGCCCCACCACTAACCATCAACGGGCCAATACCCCCTTCAGCCACTAAAAACAAGGAAATCGTGAAATTTGCAGGCAAATGGATGGAACTAGAAAAGATCATCCTGACTGAGGTAACATAGACCCAGAGAGAAACACATGTTATATACTCACTTGTAAACAGATGTTAGTCATATAGTACAGGCTAGCCATACTACAATGTGCGGACCCCAAGAAGATAAATACGATGGCCAGTTTTGGCTTCATGTGGACCCACTAGTTAGGGAAGTGTGGAATATCTCTGACAAGGACTATCTTGCCTGCCTTCTGATCACTTCCCTCTGATGAGACTTCCCTACAACACCAGAGGGGAGGAAGAAGAACTCAGTCCTCAAGTGAATAGATGATCTGGGGTGTCCGTAGGGGAGGCTCCCCTATTCTGAAGAAAGGGGGAGGAAGGATGAGGGAGGGAGAGTAGAACTGGGAGAGGGGAGGGAGGGGCCTATGTCTGAGATGTAAATTGAAGTAATTAAGTAAAAAGAAAAGAAAGAAATTAATGGCACTCAGATGACACCCAACTAAAGGATGCTGCTGGGCCTGAGCCCAAACAAGGCCTTCCCGGGAAATCCCTATTCTCTCCTTTAAGAATGGGATTTCCAAGGAGGAGGAGAGGGTGGGAGAGAAGTAGCATTCGCTCACTGAGGAGAGTCACATGCTTAAACAGCGCTCTAGAAGGGCTGAACTGAAAATGAGTAAATCAGGGATGGTGATGCCAGCCTTCAGTCCCAGCCTTCAGGAAGCAGAGGCAGGTGGATCTCTATGACTTCGAGGCTAGCCTGGTCTACGTAGTAAGTGCCAAAGCTACATAGTGAGACAAACAAACAAATAAAATAAGTAGGGGCCTCACATTTAAAGTTAGGGTTTATGGATATGATTTTTCAAAAGACACACCACCACCGAAAAGTACTTTAAATATACAATAATTGTTCTAAACATTGCCCTAAACCTGTACTTCTGCAGTATGTTTTCCTAGTATCTTATATCTTCATACTGTCTGTCTAAAAGTAAAGAAACACACGTATCCAAGAATAATGTTGAAAATTAAGATTCCAGTGTCAAAGACTACTGTCTGTGCAAATCCATTCTCCTACTCCTTGCTAATAAGAACCCCCCTAAACTGTTCATTTCATGCGCATGCCCAGGTTTAAAACTAAAGTTTCCAGACTGCCTTACAAGTATCCCTTTTGTAAGTGAGGTAGTTGGATACGGTTTGGGGATACCTGCTGTTAAGCTAACTCAGCAGGCAGAGCTTTCTCTTGCTGCTGCTTCCCTCCTGCTGGCCACCGGGATGCAGAGACAGCTCCACACTGCCACCTTGAGCAGCCTGAAGAATTAGCCGAAGCCAGCCCTGAAGAGACAGGATGAGCTGGGGTTGGATGGAAGGGGAGGAGGTCCTCCCCTGTTGGTGGACTTGGAGGGGGCGGGGAAGAGGGAGGGAGGGAGTGAGAGGGTGGGAGGGAATGAGGGAGGGGGCTGCGCCTGGGATGCAAAGTACCTAACCTGTGATTGATATAAAAATAAATAAATAAATAAAAAACTAAAAAAAAAAAAAAAAAAAAAAAGAATTAGCCGAGACTAATGTTAGAGGCTTCCACCGGGATCATCCAAGATTTGTAGTTTCAGTACTAAAAAGAATTCCAGGACTAGCCAGTTTATGAAACAGAATTGGTGGTTTTCAGAAATATATTTTACATATCTTAAGCATAAGTTAAGAGTTAAGAAAAAGAGAGGCATGTAGAAAAACATAAGACATACTTAAGTGGGAGCATGTGTTTCCCAAAAGAGACTGAGAAAGCAATATTTCTCAGCCTGTGGATCACAGAGCCTTTGGCGGTTGAATGACCTTTCACTTGGGTCACATATCAGCCATCCTTCATATCAGATATTTTCATTACAACTCATAACAGCAGCAAAATTACAGTTATGAAGCAGCAATGAAAAGAGTTTTATGGTTGGGGATCACCACGACATGAGGAGCTGCATTAGAGGGTGGCAGCCTTTGGGAGGGTGAGGTCTAGAGAAACCAGTCATTGTAGGAATACCCTTCAGTAATTATCGAGATATGTCTCAAAATGATACTGAGAAAAAATTTTTTCCTCATCTTTATTTTTTGATACATGGCGGGGGTGGCAAGTATCTAGAGATGCAATAAATGGAATTATGATGGATAAGGAAAGCCAGATGTCACTAGTGGCACAGGGAGTCTGTTACACATTCTTTCCCTATAAATGGAACTTCTGATGATTCCTAGAAACTGGAGGTTTATGGCTAGGAAGGGGAAAGTGTCCCAGCAGTGACAGGGCTGGAATCCTTACTTTGCTTCCGGCAAAGGCATTCAGGTAGATTCCAGAACGAAGGGACATTTTTCTCATGTCCCCTACATTTTCTGTCTTTTTCTTCTGGCCCACTTACCAGTGCTTAGTGATGACTGAGTGTAAACTGCCTTTCATCATCAGTCCGTGTGTTTAAACACTTGGTCTCCAGTGCTGTTGCTGTTTTGGAAGGTTGTGCAAGCTTCAGGAGTTTCCTGAAGTTAGCTGGTCACTGGGGTCAGGCCTTGAGGTTTCATAGCCCAGCTCAACTTCATGTTTCTTTGTTCAGATGCAGTATGAGTAGCTGGTCCCCTGTTCCTGCTGTCACGTCTTCCTGACACAGTAAATGATCCCCACACATGAGCACCATAAACACATCCTTCTGTAAACAGCCTCTTAGACGACCCCATCAATGAGAGAAATAATGAAGCAAGGGGAACGAGGACACAGTCACCAAATACACCAGTCATTTTCCAACCATGGGGTGACTCTGTGCATGTGAACTATGACGCAGGGCTGAGAAACGAGGAGGAGTGAAGGAGTTGAGAGCTTTGCTAAGCTGGCAAGATCAATGGAGGCCACGACTAACAAATCTTGACCTGTTTTTTCACAAGAAAAAAATGTACATATCTTTTGAACATCTGTTATATTTGGATTTTGATTCACATAGTCACTGGATGCAACACATATTTCTTGGAGCTTTACCACGCACTACTATGTGAAGGACTTGACCTCACACATTCAGGTAATGCTGCTGTAGAATGATGATAGCTTGTTACGACACGTAAAGGTTTTGCTGTAGTTTTATAGAATAAACAGGGAAAGCTGTAGAACTTTTAAAATTTGCTATATAGGGGTTAATAAAATATTGAAGCAAGCAGCCATCAAACAACTGGAACATTGGCAAAGAGTGGTATGGGAAGATTTATTCAATTTAAGCTAAAAATAGTATGGTCTGCCTGGGAAGGACAGAGGCTGGGCCAGCTGTGTTAAACTGTTTATGGTAATCTTGGCCATGAAAAGTAGTCAGGTTGGGTGGAGTGTGGTTGGTTTTCCGAAATACTACCTACCCCTTGCTGTGAGATACATGATTATAGTATTGTGAAATAATCCATCTCACCTGAGAGATTTTCTGAAGTATGTACAATTAAGTACATGGGTATTAAAACCCTACCCCCACACTGGATTTCAGGCATCTTGATGCAAATTTGTGTACCTCGAACTCTCTTGTGTCTCTTACATCTTGAAGAATATTTACTATGTAGTAAACACATCATAAATGGTGGACAACTTGAGTTGAACTGGAAAATTAAGAAATAAAGTTCTCATCTTCTTCAGCTTCTCTGCTTCTCTTGCTTCACACTCTTTCTTCTGTCTGCACAATCCTGGGATGCTAGGGACTTCCACAAGAGTAGAAGGTTGCTGAAGTTCATCACTAGAAGTGTGTTCCTTGTGTGTTTATAAACGCATCACCAAGGATTGCTTTTATTACGCATGATTATAATCTGGTCACTTAGGAATCCCAGGCAGGACTGGGAGTTAGCCTGGGAGCCAGCCTAGATGGACTGCAGAGCGCATTAGAGGTCAGTCTGAGGTACACAGTGATGCACTATTTCAATAAATAAGTGAGCTGGGCTTGGTGCTGCATGCCTCTAATTCCAGTGCTCCAAAGGCAGAGGCAGGTGGATTTCTGTGAGTTCGAGGCCAGCCTGATCTGCAAAGCAAGTTCTAGGACAGCCAGGACTACACAGAGAAAACTTGTCTCAAAACAAACAAAATAAATAAGTAAATGAATTAATAAGAAAATGTTAAAAAGCAATCCTTTTTACTCCACTTAAAATGACCCTGAATATGTAAAAGAACTTCCCAGTGTTATCTTAAATATCTTCCTGAACAGTGCATCTGTCTGGTCTATGGAGGCATACATATGCTTACACATCATGTTGAAAATGAAGATTAATTTGGTGAAAACTGTTGCCAGTGTCATAACAGGCAGACTACGCGAAAGGGATACTGAGGCTCAGTCTCAGTATGCTCCACACTTCTCAGTTCTAGCTTTACTTCCCAATTTTAGATTTTGGTTTCTACCTTTGAAAATAGAAAGTGTACACCGAGCTATCATGGGCCCCATCCGTGCGGGAGTTCCAGGCCACATCCACACATGGTCCTTGATTGTAGAAACCGTCTCATACAAGACCTCTGTGCCCTGCTCAGTTTGGTCTTTGTGGAGCTCTTGTTCTCCCCAAGTCTCAACAACCTCCCCCAGATCTATCGTTACTTCTCGCCCTCTGTCAGAGGCTTGATCTCGAGTCTTAATATCAGATGGGGCCCATGATAGCTCGGTGTAGGACTGAAGACCCTATTCAGGGAAACAGGGACTGTTTCAGTCATGATCTTGATGGCTGACTCTTTGACCCTCCCCCATACAAGCCGGGGAGTGACAGACTGGCTAGA
>CM053767.1:6752464-6772007 GCA_028658305.1 Pachyuromys duprasi
ATGGAGTGGTTGGAGCGGCCCCTGGTGGCGCTGTGACTTGGGACTGTGGACCCTGGGTAGAGAGCAACCAGCTGCTGATGTCCCTACCACAGCAACCAAATACCTCAGGAAACAGAAAGGTTTGCTCTGACCCGTGGCTTCAGAAGGTACCATCCCTCACAGTAAGGAAGGCAAGATGGAGTATCTTTGAGTGGCTGGGAATACGGGGTCTTTTAATTGCAGTCCAACCCAAAAGCAGAGTGCTTAGACGTGAACTAGAATTTAATAAAGTTTTGAAAAGCCTGCCTCTTGTGGCTGTTTTGTTAACTAGACCCCACAGGCCAAAGATTCCATAGTCTTCCCTCATAAAGGTAGCAGTTGAGGTCAAAGTATTCAAACACATGAGCTCACAGGAGAAATTTCAGACTCAAGCCCTAACAATCTGAAAAGGCTTTTTGGTATTTGGTCAATCCCTAAGGTTCTGCAGAGCCAACAAAACTAAGAGGTGGACCTTCTGCCCGTCTTGCATTCCTTACTGGGACTCTCACCAGAAGTCACAGCGAAGAAGGGAGGCGCCCGGGCACTTAAGCTCATCGGAGAAGCTCTTCACTCCATCGGCTCTAACGGAGACTCCAACCAGACCCCTCGGCTGTACTTAGAAAAACCTCCCTTTGTGGTTAGAATACGCCCAGATACTATCTATCCTCATCATTTAGGGGCTCTTGGCATTTCTGACCTGAAATAGAAGCCATTTTGTGTAAACATTCATTGCTCCTTAGAGAATAACTTCCAAAATTGGCCAACACCATAGAAAACAATTAACAATTACAAAAACAGTGTAGGCGGGCATGGCTACATATCAAGTTTCTGTAAAAGATACACAATTATATTTGAGCAGCTTTGTTTTTTTATATGATGACCTCATAAAAACTCTAATTGCAATAATTTACCAAGCTACATAGTTTTATAAAGCTAGTCTATTCCTCCTATAGAGATTGGCTAGAAGTAAAACAATTGAAATACATTTTGCTTCCAGCCAGATGACTCACCATCAATTGAGGGATCCTCGTGTTTAAGGTTGCATGTGGTAGTTATGGGTTAAAACTTAAAGAAAAAATAGTTGGTTTCCTTCTTTCTCTGAGCCCTGGACAGCATTGCCCTGGGGATGAAGTACACCTTTAATGGGGTTTTTGATAGAGGGAGTTCCAACCATCATCTTAAACCATCCGGCATTATATTCAAATACACACTGAACACTTAAAACTGATGAAGGGCTCCCAGAGTCCATAATTAGGAGATAAATATCTACATTGCTCATTTTTATGTCATTCATTACTTGTTTTTCAATTGCACTTCCTTGTTAAAAGATTTTTTTTAAACATATCAAGTGGAAGATGGTACAGCCAGCATGAAAAAAATGGTATAGCAGATCCTCAAAAGAATTAAACATAGACCAGGACGAGGCAGTGCACTTTTGTCATCTCAGCACCTGAAGCTGAGGCAGGGGGATTACAAGTTAGGGACCAGTCTGGGATACATCGTGAGACACTATCTCTAAAAGAGAACAAACAAACAGGGTTGCCACATAACCCAAGAAGTCCATTTTGGGCTATATATTCAAAACAGATAGTAGAAATTCAGATACTTTTAAGTCCAGCACTGTGTTGCTCACAGAGTAGAAAGGCAGAAGCAACCCACGTGGCTACTGACAGACGATATGGTCTGGATGCTTTGTTACAACCCAAGTTCATATGCTGAATCTAGCCACCAAGATGATGCAGGGTACTAGGAGGTAGGAGCAGTGTAAGATTAGTGGCTTTGAAAACCAGAGAAGAAGAAAGAGAGAGAGAGAAGGAGAGAGGATGAGAAGGTTGAGGGGGAGAGAGAATTTGGCATACAAGCATGATAACTTGGATTCCAGGTTCAGAACCCACATAACGATGAAAGGGAAGAAACCATGCCATAGATTTCCTGTGATCTCTATGTGCTCTGTGGCATGTCCTCCCAACACACACATACATTGATGAGGGAGAGAGCGAGCACCTTTCTCCATTCAACCGAATGAGAACCCAGCAAGAAGGTTCTACCTGTTTGTGAACCAAAAAATGAGCCCTGACCAAGCCCTGCCAGATCTGCTGGTTTCTTGATCATGGACTCCGGGAGACTGAAAAGTGATATCTGTTGTTTACAAACTACCCTGTTGTAAAGTTTTTGCTATGGTAGATTATGTCAGGAAGTGACCAGATAAGAACATAATACTTGGGATACTTTTTAGATTTAAGGCAAAGGGTATTCTTGAATGTATGAACTATAATGAAGACATTATACTAAGTTAAATAAAGCAGTCAGGAAAGAATGAATACTTTCTGTGTTTACTTATATGAAGTATCTAGAGTCAGTGGAGAGTGGCGAAACTGGGCAAAGGGGGAAATGGGGAGTTACATGGCTTGATGAGTATGAAATTTCTGTTTGCTAAGATGCGAAAGTACTGGTAAGGAATGGTGGTGGTCGCACAACAATGCAAATGTGCTGTCACAAAACTGTACACTTAAAAGGGTTAAAATGGTAAATTTTATAGAATGTGTATTTTATCATAGTAAGAAATTAGAATCTTGGTAAGATTGACGGTATAGGAAATATATAACAACAAAAACCTTACCAAACTAAAGCTTCAGGTAGCTGATGTAATGTTAGTATGGCAGAATATACATTTGTTTTTTCCCTTTGCTTTATGGAAAGGCAACAATTAAAAGAACAAGGCATAAGTCAGAGACCTGAGATTGAACTTAAGTCCAATGCTTGGGTGATAATCTGACACCCCAGGTCTACTTTCAGCCATTGACCATATGTAATGAGAGCCTCAGTCCTGTCTAAGCGGCTAGAGATATGCCGGATAAGCATCTCCTCAGCTGAAGCACACAGTCCTGATCAGTGGGCTCCTTTACAGGTCCATCTTGATGGCATCTCCCCTCAAAAGGTTGTGAGGGTTAAAGAAACGACCGGAGTAGCTAACTGTAAGTTCTCAGCTGGTTGGTTATGTTAGCTGTGTGCTCTCTGGGTTGGCTTAATCCTTACTTCGTACAGAGAAGGGAACCTTCTAGATCCCATTCTCTGTTGGCCTCTTTACTATCACTCAGAATGAGGATTCTCCTTGCTAAGTTTTACTTACAATAATTTAGGAAAATTATTACCCCCAACACATATCATTGCCCCTTAAAATACTTTCTCAGAAATTTCAAAAGGAGCAAGATGGAGTAAGTTCAAATTTGTTGGAAATCAATGTCATTTAAAAAGAAAAAAAAAAAACCTGTGTATTACTCTTAAATACACCCAAGAAATTCTAAAAGCAACAGCCATTTGACAATATTATTGTATTAGTAAACTATTGCCATTTAACAAATTTTCCCATTTATTATCTCATCGTGTCTCTGATTTAAAACTTTTCTGTCACAAGGCTGCCATCAAAGGGTGGGGCAGGTCTCTGTTCTCCTCTGAAAGCTTGACAAGGTTGCCTCAGCTCATGCACATTTTGTTGGCTGGATTCTGTTCCTGCTGGCTAATGGCCAGAGACATCCCTCAGTTGCTCACCACATGAGGCTTTCTGTATGGCAATTCACAAAATGACAAATGGCTTTTCTCATGGAGGAAAATGGAGGGGGAGGGGAGAGGAGAGGGAGAGAGGAGAGAGGGAGAGGAAGGATGAACAGAAGGATATCTTGGAAGCTTTGTCTATCCTTTGCTGTAGTCCTCATAAGCAAGTTACTATGTCAACCACACTCTTCATGGGGATGATGGGATTTATGTAAGTGAAAATGGAAGCAGAGATCATTGGCACCATCTCTGAGCACCTACACACCAAAGACTTAGAGATGTCTATTTATCAGTTTGTAAAAGTATTTGAATTTAACTTTTAGAAAATAGTATCATTTCTTGTTCTCTTTAGACTCAGAATTCCATTCTTTTATTCTCTGAATTTTTGCTAATGTTTATTCTTTTTACATATACACACAAAACTATTTTATTAACTTCCTTATACTGTGTCGTTTTATATATATATATACATATATACATTAGTGTATGTAAACTGAAATTTCAATTAAAATATTTTCTCTGACCTATGGATTTTGTGATTATTTTATACATTTAATCATCATTTATTTATTGTTAGCACCAGTAGGAAGTAGTAATAGTATAATCATATAGTATTATATTAATCAAAACTACATAGAGGCTTAATAAAATTCAATAAAGTTATTAAATACAGAAAACAACATGCCACTTCACTTAAGCAAAGGAGATGTTTATTTTTCTCTCTATTTTTTCTTGATCAATACTTAGAAAGAGTAAAGGCCACAAGATAAACTGAAAATGAAGGCTTTGCCGCTTTGCTAATACCAATTGCTAAGGATCTTATTTTCAAGGGAATGCACATCATATTCCTGTTAAACCAATCCAAATTTAAAGGGCGTGTGGAAGTGATCATAAAGAGAAATAGCTGATGAACGATAAAGAGACCAACTAAAAATTAATGTGGATTTAGAGTGTTCAGTAAACTGCTGAGGAGGAAAAATAATGAAAATATTTTATTTGCAAAGTCTGAATAAATGTTCACAGAAATAGAAAACAGCAATTTAGCTCCTTAAAAAAATTCTTAAAGTCAAAAGCCAGGCAGTGGTGGTACATGACTTTAATTCTAGCACTTGGGAGGCAGAGCCATTCAGACCTTTGTGAGTTTGAGGTCAGTTCATTCTACAGGGCAAGTTCCAGGACAGTGACATCTACACAGTCCTATCTCAAGAAACAAAAACAAACAAACATAAATAAATAAGTGAATAAATAAAATATAATATTAAAGCCTTCCTTCCCTGCTAGCAGCATAGTGTATGGGGCACCCATGAGAAGACTGACCATGAGACAAATGTCTCAAAATTTTTAATTTCCAAGAAGCATGGGAATGACCATGACAATAGGAACCACATTATTTTCACCCTTCTCTGTTACTGCATGGGCAAACATGCAGAGATGAGGCAGGCAGAATATTATGTCACACGCATGACAAAATCTACTTACCGTATTTGGTTACAAATCATCATAATGGCATGACAAAGCTGTCAAAATTTATTGATGGTGGTTAAAAAGATAGCTCAGCAATTAAAAGCACAATTAAGTACTTCTCTTCAACAGAGGACACAGATAGGTTCCCAGCATTCACATTGAGCTGCTCACAACTGCATGTAACTTGAGCTCTCTAGAATCTAAGGCCCTCTTCTGGCCTCCACAGGCATCTGCACTCACACACAGATAGGCGTGTGTACATAATTAGAGAATAAAGCTGTCTTTTAAAAAGTCATTTGTGGTATAAACATGAAGTGCCTTCGTCATTAAATAGTTTCACTGACTCTCATCTAATCCCTTTCATGCTGGGTAGTAGGACTAGAGACTGCAATAGTCTCTCTTGTCTGTTTTAATATTTGAGTTTTTAGGAAATATTAATAGGGCCACACAAGCTAAAGAAAAAGTGGGTGGGAATAATGCTATGAAATTCATCTCAAAGCTGTTACGGCCAGCAGTTTCCTCAAAGACACAAGTTAGTAGTCATGAACCTCTTCAGTGGCTGTCAATTTTGTCTGCCATACCTTTGACTAATTTTTTGTGGGTTCTTATGAAGACTCTATGGACCCATACCCACACAAACACAAAGTCTTAAGACCAAGGCTCAGCCTCATGTAATATATGTGGGTCTGAGTCTATGCACAACTCATGTAACCCTAGCAGGCTCACCTCTTGTTGGGATGGGAGTTGGGGAATTCTTACTGTTTTTCATTTTGAAGAGGAGCTGGCCAAAGAGAATGCTCTTGATATAGTGGGCTTAGAATGACCAAGATAAATGTCTTATAAAAATGCAGTAGAGGTTATCCTGCTCTTTTTGTTTTTATTTTCTTTTATGGTTTTGGTTGTTTTATATTATTTATTTATTTACTTATCTATCTATCTATCTATTTATCTATCTGTGTATTTATTTATTGATTGAGACAGCCTTGGCTGTGTTTGAACTCAGGATGTCAACCAGGCTGGCCTCAAACTCACAGGGACCCACCAGTCTCTTCCCAAGTGCTGGAATTAAAGGAATGCACCACCACACCCAGTTTGGGCTGTCTTTAAATGAGTAGAAAACACCTCATCTCGAGTGGTCAGGTTTTCTGAAATTACCTTCTGAATTGTCTGGGTACCTTAGAAAGTAGAAATCAAAATAAGGCCAGAATGTGACAGATAATGGAGCTGTCTGTATTTGAGAAGAGGAATCCCAGCGAAGCAACAGGAAGGGAGTTGTTTCTAGATTTAAAATATTTTATAAATGTTAAGACTTGGGTTTATAGAGTAAGGTCATTTGTTTTGCAGGTAAAAGTTCCAATTCTTTCTGAAAAGAGCAAGGAATGCTGTGAGTCACATCAACGTTGGAAGTCTGTTGAATTGGGAAAAGAACTCAGATCTCAGGGCTCACAGGGGAATATCTAAAACTTGTACACCCCAGGCATGCTTTGGCTGGTGGGGTGCCCGTTTATCTCACTGGAAACTGTTTTCACACAGAAAGGGAGGCTATGAGTGTGTTTGTATGAAACTAAAAGGTGAAGTTTGCCGTAAGCGGGAGGTGGGGAGCAGGAGGAAATTTAACAGTACGTGGGAGACGAACAGAGACTTCAAAGATAGGAAAATGAGCAAGGAACTTCAAAGGAAGAGTGAGCGGCGGTTCCGAATCTCCTCTAACAGTGTAGTCTCCAATTTTACAAAGACATAGACTGACCCAGTGCAGCCCGACCGTTGGCAGAGCATGTTTACCTGCTAAGCCATCTTGCTGGCCCTACCTGTCTTTTAGACAAAGCCATGTTATGTTGCCCAGGCTGACATTAACCCTGGTCCTTTTGCAACTTACTGTTTTTGACATTTATTTAAATGTCTATGTATACATACACATAGGTATATATTTATATGTATTTGAAGCACACACTTACACGTGTGAGTATACATATAAATATATGCATATATATATATATATGTTGCAAAAGGACAAGCATATATTTTAAAACCGGTATTATTTGAATAGAAACACACACTATTGAAGTAAAAAAATGTGAAAATAAGGATTCAGAGTACTTAGAAAATATATTTTCTTCCAGGGAATAAATAGGGATAGACAATCAACTTCTTTCTTCCCTGGCATAGTTGATTTTAACTATGTTCTACATACTGAAGGCCACTATAACTTAATATATAAAACATAAATGAGGCCAGTATAACTTAGCATTAACAATACTACATTTTCTTTTTATTTTACTCTTTACATTTATTTACACACACACAGTCCTGATTTCAGATGGAATAAGTCTGTCATTTTCACTTTAAAATTATACTGGTAGCCAGGCACGGCAGTGCACACCTGTAATCCCAGCACTCGGGGAGGCAGAGGCAGGTGGATCTCTGTGAGTTCGAGTCCAGTCTGACTGGTCTACAAAGCAAGTCCAGGAGAGACAAGGCTACACAGAGAAATTCTGTCTCAAAAAAAAAACCAAGAAATAACTAAATCCCATCTGTGCTGGGATTTTGCCTGACTTGATTTTGCACAGGCGCACAGTCTTGTGCAGGTAGCTAATGCTGCTGTGAGTTCATGATTGCAGTATCTGTGTTACATCCAGAAGACTGAATTTTAAAGCGTTCCCTTTCATCTTCCAGTTCTTACGTTCTTTCTGGTGGTGGTGCGAATATATATAGATGTCCCATTTAGGACAGAACAGAGTCTCATATTCCCAGCCCTTTGACCAGTTATGCATTTGTTCACTGGCTGCTGCATTCTCTAGAAAGATACTTCTTCAGCCAAGGTTGAGAGAAGCTCTTGTCTAAGGCTATGCATATGAATATTTTAAAGGAAAGTTTAGAAGGCAATTAACAAAATAACAATAACTGTTTCCGATCTAGGGCCTATGAGCATCCTAGTGATGGCCGTTTAGCTAGGATTTTACTGCCAGGAATGAAATTCTTTTCTGTGGAGTAGGGCCTCAAATCCAAGCAAAGAGCCATGGTTACCCCATAACTGCCATGCTGCTATTGTATTAGTGGACATATTTTGCCAGGCAGGTAACTATTTCAGCAGGCAGGGTCCTAGGTTAAGTAAGGCATTTGATGATTTTTGTTGTTGTTGTTTATTTTGTTTTGTTTTTTGCTCCCCCAGCAGAATAGGCTCCCAGCATCATGAAGCCAAACCATCAAGGAACACATTTCCTGGTCAGTTTGAGGTTAATTTCTCTATGTCCTGCCATTGTGATTATTTATGTTCTACACAATTTTACTTTTCTTCTAGTTCTGTTTGCATTTTGACTTATTTTAGTCAGTGTGTATGTGTGTAGAGCGTATGTGTATATAAATAAATTTTTATAAATTATAATAACCCAATTATAGTATAGGTAACAGCAACCTGAATGGTCTAAGGCATGTGTCTTGTTGATGTTTGAATTTTTCCGGTTGTATCATTGTGGTGTACTTACTTTCACATGTTCCTTTGTCTTCTATTAAAATTATTTCAATCTAGACATGTTTAGGCTAAAAGTGAGTTTTTGTTTCATTGTAGGTGAAATTATTTCATAGGCCAGGAGTGGTATGACCTTCTGCCAAGAGACTTAGAATTATTTGGTTTTCTCTCTTTTGGAGATATTGTTAGCTGTTGATATTAACTCATTAAATGCTGCAAAATGATTATTATCTTATACATCATTTGTTCTTTATTTATTTGTCAGGCTGCTTTGTAAACAATAACTTTTTCTCATTCATTTATGTGAGTGTTCTCAGAAACAGCTGGGATTTGCATGTTTTTTTCCTTTTTTCTTTTTGAGACATGGTTTTATCATGTAGTCTGGGAAGGCCTCAGCTTCCTGAGTTCTGGTATTACAGGACTACACCAATGGGTCCAGTCTACCCTGGGAGCGGGAAGTGGTATTTGCATGTAATTCTTTCCCTTCTTCTTGCCAGTTCAGCAGTATTATCCAAGGTTAGCCAGTTAGTTTTTGTAGCCCTATTGTTAATTCATGACACGTGCTTCCATCCGTTGGATTCATTGTCCTTATCTCTGTCCAAATTCTTCCATGTTTGGCCATGTCTCTGCAGACTGTCTCAGGACACAACCTATCAATGGGACACATCCTAGGTTAATTAGTATTGTTTTATTTTTTACTTTTTAAGCTTCCTTTTCCAACCGTTATAACTGTGTAAAACAGTATCACATTTCCAAAGTAAAAATCTATAAAGCAAAATGTTTTACTCGTGTCTTCTCTACCTACTTCCATGCTCCTACTGTTTGCCCAAAACTCACTGTGTAGCCCAGGCTGTCCTTGAACACGTGAGCACTGCTTCTTCTAGAATGCTGGCATAATGGACCTATTTCATCATGCCCAACTTCACAGCCATGTAACTACTTCAGTGACATCATCGGGCAGTTTTTTTTTTCCATTAATGAAACCATTATACACACCCTGGGGCCAAGCTGTCCTCTCTAGAGAACTACTGACCCACTTTCTGTCACTGTGGTTTGTAATGGTCTTTTCCACATTCCATACTACTGATCCACACATTTCTGTTATATTTTTGATTATTCATTTACTGCTGTTATTATTCACACAACTTTTGTAATGCACACAGCTCTATTACATCACAAGTGACTTCAGTAAACTACAGCTTAAAAATAGAAGAGTTAAAATAGCAGACTTGAGACTACTCTTCTTAGAAAGGTCAGTGTTCAAGGTTGGATTTCTGCTCATTTTCTTCATCTTCTGCTAAAAATACCTTGCTGTGCCTAAACTATGTGAAAAACATGGTTCATGCTAGGCTCCTGTTTTCCTATGGGGTCCTGAATCTTTGTGAGCTTCTGGGTACCCAACCTCTCAGTTTCCTGGGTAGGTGACATTTCACATTCATTGCTGTTACATGTTCTGCTGTGAGAACTGTGTCCTAAGTGACTGGGAAAATTCCTAGCTAGAATCTTGTGCGAGATTTCCTCTGGACATACTTGCTAACCACAAGCTGGGATGTGTAAGGCCTCTTAGCAAATCTTGTACTAAGAGGAAATCTTGAGGTAAAATTTTACATTGAAAAAGTATGTGTATTTATGTATTGCTTTTACTACTCAAGTTCATTGATCTAGTCTTCCATGGTGTCTGATCTGTTATTTGCATCTAGTTAAAAATAAAATTTGATCTAAGCATGGTGGTGCACACCTTTGATTCCAACACCTGGGAGGCAGATCTCTGAGTTTGGGGCCAGCTGGGTCTAGAGTGAGTTCCAGACAGCCAGGGCTACCCAGACAAATACTGTCTCAAAAAACAAAACAAAAAACCCCAAACCAAACAAATTTTAGATACTATTTCCATTTTGCTCTGTTTTGTTTTGTCTTTCTCTTCAATATCCTCACACACTCACCTGCAACCTGCATTTCCAGTAACTAATAACTGCATTTTAAAGTCTTTGCTAAAACACCCTGGTCATTTCTGTGCCTGAATTTTACTGATTTTTCTCTTTGTTGTGTGTCATGTTTTTTTCTTTTTCTTTCTTTCTTTTTTTTTCTTGTTCAGTAAGCTTTGGTATATGTCACATGTGTTTTCCCCACTGAATACTCTTGTTTAAGCTCTTGGGAAGTTTAGATTTTCTGATTAGGTTTCTTTTTCTGATAAGCAACTGGTTATTTATGGGTGAACTTTCTGAATTTTAAGCTAATCTAGGCCATACCTAAAATGCCCTTTAGAATGATCTGGTTTCACTTTTAAGTTGTGGTATTTTGGGGTCTCTTTCAAATGTCCATATATTCTGTAAGGTCTCTAACCTGGCATGGAGCATTAGTTATCCCTAGCTCTGTGTTAGCTGTGGAAATTGTCCATTTTACACCTCCCTAATACTTACACTGTGCCCAGAAGAGGATCTTGCCTGAACTGAAGTGTTTTTATCCTATATGTGTGCTAAGTAGCCATCAACAAAAGGCTTAAAGAGTCCTGTACACACATTCCTGAAATTCTTCTCTGCTTCCTTCTCTAGGAGTCTAAAGGCCTCAGGAGGAATTCTGGTTATTCTGTGCTCACCCAAGGACTGTTGGGCTCTGTTTGTCATTTTACCTAGAAACTTCTTCTCATCAAAAGGTTCAGCTCTTTCATTCTCCCTTTTCCTCTTGTCCTTCACTGCTCACAGTGTAATATTAAAAAAAAAATACAAAGGCGATGAATATAATCAGAATACATTGTATGAAATTCTCAAAGATGTTATGACAGTATTTTAGAAGAACAAAATGTAGACAACATGCTGCCATTCACTTAAGGAAATGAGATGCAGCATTGGTTTGTCACTGTTCATTTGAAAAAAATCTGTGTCTGTTTGTGTGAGCACACATGCATTTGTGCCTGCGTGTGTGTTTGTGTCTCTGTGTGGGTGTACACAGCATAAACATACCCGTGTATTCAGGTGCATGTACAAGTGTGTATAGAAGTCAGAGGTCAATACTCAATGTCTTCCTCACTCACTCTCCATCTTATTTTTTGAGACAGGGTCTCATCAGACCTGGAGTGCATCAATTTGTCTAGGGAGGCCAGCCTATAAGCTTCAGCGATCCACCTGTCTCTGTGGTCTCCTGGTTCCCGGTTTGGGGCTGCAGGTACACACTGTGTGACTGGCTTTTTTAAGTGCTTGGGAGAGGGCTCTCAACTCAGGTCCTGATTGCTTGCACCTCCCCAGCTCTTGAGGTGCACATTTATAAGTTGGATTTCTATGTCAAGCATAATTGTACACGTATTTTTCCTAGATACTGACAGTATCTCTTTATAGTTGTTTTTAAAAATGTGTATCTTTTGCTAAGACAAGTTCTTGCTAGGTAGCCTAGGTTCATCTTTCTGGCTCAGCCTCCCAAGTGCTGGTATTACAGGCATGTGCCAACACACCCATTGTTTTCATTGTTTCCCATCCCAACAGAGATAAGAGTGTCTGTTTTCTTACATCCAGCCTCAAGAAGCGTGTTGTAAAACTTCAGGAATTTTGCCAATACATTTAGTGAAAACGCTTATATTAATATAAATGTTAATTTGTGTTTATCTCATTGTGAATAGCGTAGAATTTCTCTTTATATAGGTAAGAGTCACTTGTATTCCCATGAATGGCATATGGCTTTATGTTTCTTTCTAAATAACTTTTTTTTGGAGCAGGAGAGATGGCTCGCTAGTTAAGTGTACCTACTACTCTTGTACAGGACCAGAACTTAGTTCCCATGCTTATATCAGGCAGCTCACAACCATCCGGACCTCCAGCTCGGAGGGCTAACACCCAGTGCTCTCCAGCTCCGGGGGCTAACACCCAGTGCTCTCTAAGGGCATCTGCATTCTCATGTACACACCCATAGACAGACACAAATAAAATACATCCTAAAAAGAAAAAGGTTTATTTCCCCCCCTATTTTTAGAAACTCATGATTGTGGTTTATCGGTCTCAGGTAACATTTTGTCTACTTTAATTACACCACATGGAATGATCTTATCAAGTTTACAATTTTTTCCTTTTAGATTTTTTGAATCCCAGTCCTGAAGTTATTGCAAGTCTTGTGTTGTAAAATACTTGTCCTTGAATTATTAAGTACTTATTTAGTTCCATTTTTAACAGGTAAGAAGGTTTGCCTGGTGCATGTGGTGGGGCGTGAATCAATTCTGTCCGTGTGTTGACCCTGGGTTGTTTTCCTCTGGACTCATCTAAACATGGGAGATGTAAGAAGCACGTGTAAAACAGCCTGGCAATGTGTGCTCGCTACTCACAAACTGGAAGCAACCATGCCATTCAGGAGAAAATGAAATTAGTGACTGCTTTAAAGGAACTCGAGTGGCAGACGGGCCTCCCAGCTTCCACAGTTTGTTTGGGAAGTACAATAAAGTGGGACACACATACAAAACGTTACTATTTGGAAACTGTCAATAAAATGCGGGAACAGTTTAAGAATTAGGCATTGCTGTGGCCTGAATGTGTCCCCTCCCCCAGGCTCCCCTTTCCTTACTGAACATTTAAGTAAGGCCTTGGGGCTCTTGACATCCAATTTGAATTTTTCCTTTTCTATTATTTGATTTACTAACCACAAGTTAGGAAACCCAAATCCTTTATCTCTTAGCTTGTTTTGGCTTTCGTAACATGACCTACATCATTCTGGAAGAGTTCTCTGGGAACTTACCCATCTGGTTTTGCTTCCCAAAATAAGTTGGAGCTTTTTGATTGCATTCAATCTCTCTCTCTCCCTCCATCCTCCTCTCTCTTTCCCCCTCCCCTCTCTTTCTCTCTCTCCTCTCTCTCTCCAGGATTTCTCTGTATAGCCTTGACTGTTCCAGACTTGTTTTCTAGACCAGGCTGCCATCGAACTCACTGAGATCTGCCTGCCTCTGCCTCTCCAAGTACGGGCTTTATAGGCAAGCGCCACCGAGCCCGGCTTTGGCCCATTTCTTTTGTGTCTGGTTTAACAACAACAACAATAAATTAAATCAATTTGTCCCTTTCAACTCTGGATGATACTTTCCCCACGCATCTTCTATCTTAAGTAACTGGCATTTTTTTGGGGGGGGGTGACTTTTAAGATCATAAATGAGAATATTAAATCATTGGGCACTGGGGCTAATCAATTACTCATTAACGACACGAGCGTAAGCAACTGGAAATTTTACAATTTACCAGCGGCGGCCACGATAAATTTAGCCGACCACTTCTAATTTTAGCGCCCCTGTCACTTTATAAACCGCTTTCCACTCGAGGCCCGGGCTCTAGGGCGCTGGTTGGGATCCTCCCGCCTGTCGGCACGCGGGTCTCCACGCGCGGTCCGAGCGCACGCGGCCCAGGAGCGGAGCCGTGGGAGGCGCGGCGGCCGCTGTGCCCAGCGCTGCAAACGCCCGGTGCGGGGCAGAGCCGCTCGTTCGGCGCCGTCCCGCAGAGGTGCGCGCCCGGGGCTCCACGCCCTGCCCGCGGTCGGCGAGGTCCGGGAGCGGGGGCTTCGCTCCGCGCGGCAGCTTCCTAGCAGCGCCCTCCCCAGGGGCGGGCCCTGGCTCTCGGAGCTGCTGCAACGAGTGGGCGGCCGCGGGCGGGTGGACGAGAGGACGCGCGGCTGCGAGCCCGACGCCGGGAGTCGGAGGGCGCGGCGAGCCCGTGGAAGGAGGGCGGGGGAGACGGGGTGGGCGCGCGGGAGCCGCGAGGCGGGTCCTCTCGGGTGCGGCGGCCGCGGTTCCGGGACGCGGCCCGGGGCAGCCCGCCCACCGCGCGTCAGGTGCTCTCCAGGTAGCGCGGCACCCAGAGGGCGCCCTCGGCCGGCCCGCGCTCCCCGGGCGCCGGCGCGCCGCTCCCCGAGCGCGGCGCCCTTGAGCCGCCGCGCCGCGCAGCTCGGCCGCCGGCTGGTCCGCCCGCCAAGAGGAGGAAACTCCGTCCCTTCCCGCTCGCCGCGGCCCGCGTCCCCACCCCGCGGACTCTCCACCCTGCAGCGGCCGGGCGGCGTGGCCACGGAGGCGCCGAGGAGGGGCGAGCCGCCGCCGGGCAGCGGCGCGGCCCCGGGGGACAGGGTGCCCGAGCGGAGGCGGCGGCGCGGCGGCGGCGAAGGCGCGGCGCGCGATGGCAGCTGCCTAGCCCGGCGCGCGCGGAGCAGCCCCGAGCTGTGGCTGGCCAGACGGTGCGTCTGGGCCGGGGATCCCGGGGTGGCGGCGGCGGCGGCGGCCCGGCAGGCGGAGATGGGCACCGAGGCCGGCGAGGGCATCACTTTCTCCGTGCCGCCCTTCGCGCCCGCGGGCTTCTGCACCATCCCGGAGGCCGGCAGCTGCCGGAGGGGAGGGGGAGCGGCGACGGCGGCCGAGGGCGAGCCGAGCCAGCTGCCTCTGCCGCCGCCGGGCAGCTTCTGGAACGTGGAGAGCGCGGCGGCCCCTGGCACGGCGTGCCCCGCCGCCACCCCGGGGAGCAGCGCCGCCCGAGGCCGGGGCAACCCCGGCAGCGGGGGCGGCCGGCGGACCACCGTGGCGTACGTGATCAACGAGGCGAGCCAGGGGCAGCTGGTGGTGGCGGAGAGCGAGGCCCTGCAGAGCCTGCGGGAGGCGTGCGAGGCGGTGGGCGCCACCCTGGAGACCCTGCATTTCGGGAAACTGGACTTCGGGGAGACCGCCGTGCTGGACCGTTTCTACAACGCAGGTGAGCGGCAGCTGCGTGGCCGCCGGGTTTCCCCACGGCAGTCTTCGGGGGAGATTTTTTGGTTTTGTTTTCGTGGGCGGGACGCAGGCTTCCTATTTACACGCCGCCCCACCTTGGGAGCCGCGAGAGGGCTTGCGGGGCTGTCCGAGCGCGCGCCGCTCCCCGCAGAGCGGGTGCACGCTGGTGCCAGGGACTGGAGCTGTGCGGGAGATCTCTGACTCTGTCCGGCCCCGGAGCCCCTAGGTCCAGGTCCGAGGCTTGGAGGACACTTTCTTTCCCCAGCGTTGCGAGATAATGGCTTCAGTCAGGTCTCTGCACTCAGCGTTTGCTGGGGTTTCCTTTCACACACACACACACCTGTGGCCTTCGGAGGTGATGTTCCGTTCTCGGTGCAGAATTGGGAGAAATGCCTTATGCCGAGCACGAAGATTTGCGTGTTTTGAGTTTTCAGAGCGTGGCCCGACCTTCCCCAAGTCATTTCACGTTCAAGTTTTGGTTAAATAACTACACCCTAGAGTAGAAAAACTGTGAAATACACCAAATGCGTGTGATCTTTGTTAGAATCTTGCTAGAAGAACCAGTTTTGTTTTGTTTTGTTCAGATACTGTGATGGGTGGAGGAGTTTATAATAGAACATCGTTTAAAGAGGTCCCACGCTATCTTAATGACAGATTCGGTTGACCATTCGGTTGCAAGCATAATCTATGGAATGTCTCCGTTTTAGCCTGTTTCAGATTTCAGAAAGTGTTGGAGAATTGTAATGTTTGAAGCTCTGTTAGTAAATGTTAGGACGGCAGCTTGCTACTGGAATGCAGTGAAATCAAGTAAATAGACATGTTCATTTTTATTATTGTGGTGGTGGGAAACGTGGTCTTTTGTCTTCGAAAACAGTAAGCTTTTTACATGTGTGATCACAAGGTTTTATATTTCAATCTAACTCCCTTACAGCCTCTTCAAAACACCTGAAGTAGTCTTAAGTCTGCTTTGGAACTCAGCCAAAGCTGAATATTTTAAGAACAAGAAGAACTTCATGTTAAGGAAGCCAGACTAAATAAACCAAGGTTTTCTGGTTTGGGTATTTTTTAAACAGTCTGTGTCTTCATAACTGAACATGAATATAATATATTATAGGGTGTTTCTTGGGGTGGCTAGCTATAAAAATTACATAAACATAACTTTTCAAAAAATTGTAACACTCTTATTTTAGATTATAATTTGGAAGAAGCTTCAAAGACCCAAATGATATGAGAGGCAAGAAGCCAAATAAAAACTTGAGCTTATTTTTATTGCAATGATAGAGTGGGCATATTTTTCCTAGGAATCTAGAAGAAAAAAAGTTAAACTCTCAGCTAATATGAAGGAAACTTTTCTAACAAGGCTGCCCTCTGTTGCTCTCCAAATACCAATACTGCAGAAGGGAGAAAGGTTAGAAAAGGGCAGCAGCCATTTGAACTCCATCTCACTCAGTCCTATGACCAGGCCTGGGAAGGGAGTGTTAATCACTTATTATATGAGCTAATTAATTAGTCTGTCACTGGCCCTAGGATTCATAGGCGGTGAATGGCCAGTGCATATCGCTGACCCTAGAAGTTCACAGGGGTCTCTGGCTGCCTTTATGTAGGGCACATTTGCTGTTAGAATCAAGGGAGGTACCCAGATCCAAGAGACATTTAGGTGCAGTGAGGATCAGAATGTGCTCTGGGAGGACCCTTGTCCGTGGCCCTTCTCCCAGCCCATTGTCTCCTTCAGCTTAGCCAGGCCTGAGCCTAATCTTTGCCCAGCTAGAAGATTGAAGCTGTGGTGGAATGAAGATGGTGCCAATTTGTCCTAACCCTTCATCTTTCGAAACTGAAGGCATTAGGCTTTGGTAATAGTCCAATTTAGGTTTTCCCCTGATGTCTAAGGGAGTGCAGTCTCTCCTTCCATCATGAACTGGTCACCTGTTTTGCGTTGTTTTTTTTTCTGTCAGAAGCTAGATAGTGTATACCCGAGACTCTGCAGTCTTTCAGGTTTCTCTTGCAGGTATCCCAGGTCTTCTCTGAGAATAACCATCATCAGTCTCTAAAGAAATGATTATACCACTGGGACTTTGAGGCCAGCCTGAGCAACACAGTGAGTCAAGGCCAGCCTGGGCTACGCAGTGACACTCTTTTTCAAAAACCAAAACCAAACCAAACCAAACCAACCAAGCAAGAGACTATGGCTGTGGATAATAAAACTATTCTAGTAGATAGTTTTAGCTTGCAGGCTGGCTAAGCATAGAAACTGCAGGTCCTGGGTCATGCTGGCCTTTTCTCTACACTTTGACCTTCATCTGAGATTGAATCCTTGTGATACTGTTGGAAGGGCATGGACCCCCCTGGTGGAGCTGTTTATCCAGTTCTGCTCTGGGTCATATACTTGTGAGACAGGCTTTTCATGCCTTACAGTAGGGTTCCTTTATCTGAAAAGTTCACCAGGGTGGAAGTAGAGATAGAATTGAATCACACGTCTAAGATTCCCTTGAATCCTGTATATATTCATGAAAGCATGAAAGCATGAGTATTGTAACAAGAGCTTTGGGATCTGGATTCTGGTCTTGTTTCTTCTGTAATTTTGAATGAGTCATTCAAACTTTGAGAAGAGTAGAAGAGTTGGAGCATCTGTTCTTTAAAATTTCAGTATTATTACTGCAAGTGACTCATTGTACTTCCTAGAGATTCGTAAGGTCCTGAAGATACTAGAATTGTGACTTGGTGGTCACAGAGCCTGTGTGAGGGTCACCCAGAAGCCACACATGTCCAGCACTCAGAGCTGGGTTGAAGAGTAGCTTTTAAAAGGAGGTGGTAGGAGAGTAAGCAAGGACAGGCCAACCTGAGTTTTGTTTAGTTTCTTCTCCAGTGCTGGAAATCCCACCTGGAGGCCTTGTGCTTGCCAGACAGGAGCTCTGCCCAGAGCCGCAGCCCAGAGCCTGGCATTTAGAAAGGAAAGATAGAGCCCAAGTAGTTCAACCTAGTAGGACACCGAATAACAGAACAAAGAGTCTGTTATTCTTAGAACTCCTGGTTTGTGTACTGGTGTCTGTTTAAAGAATATATTGGCGTTGAAGTGTTCACTGAGTTCTGCGTTCTGCTGTTATTTACTCTGGCTTGTCTCTTGACTATATTTGTCGTTCTTTTATTCTGTCAAGTAAAGCTGATTCATGCTTAATTAATGCTACTATGAAAAAAATTTGTGTGTCCTAAAGACAGTTATGGCTTTACATATAAGAGAGTGTCATGCAGAGGTGGTAGATATTAAGCCAAACCACATCTGCTCCAAGCCCCTTGCATGGAAGGCAGTAAAGTTCTGTGTGAGCTACAGGCGTCGGCTACGGGCGCTGCCTTTGTGGATAGACCTTAGTGCTGAGATTATGCACATACTGTGCAATGCAGGATGACCTTATACATCAGATTCTCTAGTTTTTATCTCTTAAGTACCGGGTTTACAGTCACCCATTTATGCAACACAGGGACTCGAACCCAGGGCTTTTTGCACTCTAGGCAAACACTCTACCAGCTGAGCAACATTCCCAGCTCTTAGAAATATTTACTGGGCACTAGTTTTACCCATATTTCTGGAGTGACCTTCCTTGCCTCCTTATTTTGCTTGTGAAAACACTGAACTGTAAAGATGTTCATTCATGTTAGCGTGTGATTTAAGACTACTTTACACCTTGCCTCAGAATCAAGTGTTACAGGTAGCAGATTCCAGAACTCACCCATAGGAAGCCTTGCTAGCTCAAGCATATGGAACCCATTCACTACTCTAAACATCCAGGAAATGATGTCTCATACTGGATTTTGAAATAATTCTCTGTGTGTTAGATCAGTGACTTTTGCTCTAATTCAGGTTTTGGTTGTGTCTTGGCCATTGATAGGAGGAGCATCAACTGGGATTAGGGGTAGGGGGCCAAGAGAGAGAACGCAAGGGAAGAAGGATGCCCAGTGAATGAGGAAATGCCAGCAAGATGTCAAAACACTTTCATCTGTTTTAGCTTTCTTCCTGTCCTAACCTACTATGGCCTTCAACTCCCTGCTGATGTAAGGCTTAGGAACCTTGCTTGGCTCAAAGCCACCTACCTTCCTCTTGGTGGGCACTGGATTAGATGGACTGCCAACTTCCCCTTTCCTTGCCATGGGCCATTATTGCATCTGCTGGGGCCTTCCTTTTAGCCTGACTCACTGCAGATTGCAATCTCTTACTTGGTCTTTCATGCTGTGGCAATCGTGGGGAGCCGGAAGGAAGTGTGTGCTGCTTGAAATTTTCAGCACTTAGCTCTTCTATTTTCATCCACATTGTGTTTCCAGTGGAGTAGATTTTGTGCTAAGAG
>CM053767.1:6772507-6798680 GCA_028658305.1 Pachyuromys duprasi
GGCTTCTCGTTTTGTGTGGTAAAATAAAATATGACCCTTGTACCCATCTAGCTTAGACTGAGTTTTTGAAAGTCTTGCTTCTGACTTGTGCATTTCTGCTTTCACGTCTAGCCCAGATTTTTAAGTATTGTCCTTTACTTTGAGGGAGAGGATGAAGTGTGCATTCCCATGAACCAGTTTAAAAAAAAAAATCAAGGGAACTGAAATGCATTTGCTAACACTTTATTTTTTCCAGTTGAGGATATTATAACACAGAGAAAGAGAGAAAAATTAATATAATGTTCTTAAAAAGGAAAGCTGTTTTTATAGTAAAAATTGGGTCATAAGGGGTGAGCAAAATGGCTCAGTGAGTAGAGTACAGATACACGAGCATGAGGACCTGGATTCTGATCCTCGGAGTCAGTGTGAACGCAGAGAGGAAGTCTGTAGTTCTAGCGTTGGAGACAGGGGGATCCCAGGGGCTTTCTGGCCAGACTTGCTGCATTCAGGTTCAGTGAGGGACCCCATAAAGGACGACTCCCAGTGTGGACCTCTGGCCTCTACATGTATAAGTCCAGGTAAACAGCGCGCGCGCGCGCGCGCACACACACACACACACACATTTTAAGAGTGCACTCACAATTTAGGTAGGGTCTGGGGAGCATGACTCAAACCTTGCACACTTGGCAGCATTTGCAGGAACCTGAGTTCAGTCTCCAGTGCTGCAAACAGCAGCATCGACAGCCACAACAGCGAGGAGGATGACAATACCAAGAAACCTCCTTAAGTGTGGTAGCCCAGACCTGCAGTGCCAGCACTTGGGAGGTGGAGGCAGGGGATTAAGGTAAGAGTTCAAGGTCACCCTCCGTAATATGAGGGTAATGACTTTGAAATTAGCCTGGGATACATAAGACCATTTGGGTGAGGGAAGGGGAGAAGCAGAGGAAAACAAAAGAAAATTAAATAGGACAAAACCTCAGAATAAAGGATAGGCCTTTGCATACAGATGTATGGAAAAATTCAGTATAATCATGTTGCCCATAATACCATGAGTCAGTGAAAACTTTATTTTGCCAATTAACATAGCAGTTAGTGTTCTCGGCCTCTGGTCTGAACTAGCCTGCAGCCTCTTTGTAATTTTTAGTCACTCTAGTTCTCGAGAGAGACAAACCTTAGTACAATTATCAGAAGAGGAAACAATGGTAAGTTCATTGAAACCAAGGAACCTACCTACCAACCTCTTGCTAGTTAGACTTAAAAAAAAAGAATAGCTCGTGAGGCCACACGTGAGCTGGTGGTACACTGTGGGGTCGGCCCTTGCTGCCCTAGCTAAACACAGAGCCCAGTGCTGGTTTCTTGAATAACTGCTTAACTGAAATGAAGAATGATTTTCCTAAACAAAATTTAATAGAAACTTTGGAAGAAAAAAAAGGGGGGGCAAGGAATCTAAAAAGAAAAGCTCTCAGTATAAAAAATAGATTCCTTTTTAGAGCTCCCATTTCTTACTGAAAATAGCCAACTACAGATAGTCACGACGGGCCTTGCTTCCTGTTTCTATGATCCTGGTTTCTTTCCTCAACTTGGCTGCCTTGGCCTGCTTGAGGCATTGTCAGCTGATAGCAAAGCTGGTTCCCTCTCTAGGTGTCTTGTCTTGTCTCATCAGTGCCCTTGCTGGTGCCAGTTTCCTGGGAGTTCGAAGACACAGGTCAGTTCCTCTGTGGTAGCCATAGGGACTATCGTCTGCTTCCTGCTTCAGAGGCTCGGTTTGAGCTCCGGTTAGTTCCAGGTTGGGCCCAATTGGTTCATAGTTTCTTTGTGGTGCAGTGGGAAATTCACAAGCATAAGGCCCAAGAATGTGCAAATCTTTCCACGGTAAGCTCCCCAAGCTGTGTGCTTTCTTCATCCAGCCTGGCTCCTCAAGCAGCAGTTCAAACCAGCACAACTACAGGGCCCTACTTTTTTGGCCAGGGATTTTAAGGATCTCTTTCCTTCCCTTCTTTTCCTCTCCCTCCTCTCTGCTCATTTTTATGTTAACTTTTTAGAAAAGCATAAAAGCTAAGAGGAAAAAAACAAAACCCAAGCTACATTGTGGTGCTTGTCTCAGGAGAAATGAGAGGGAAGAGAGAGATGTAAATGTGACGGGTCTCCGCAGAGCAGGGCAGACCCCTGTGACTCAGGGCCACCTGAGCCACACAGGACGTCGGGACACACTGCTTCCAAACAAACCTCTTCTCTTACGGGGGGTAATCAATAATGAGGAAAGCCATATTCAAGCTTTGTAATTTCTTTGTTGTGAAAGGTATAGTTTAGGGCTGCGGGAGCCAGGGTCAGGGCTGTCTTTCCTGCTTCAAGCTGCCACTGCTTTCCCTTCCACTTGGCATTTCTGTGTGCGTCTTGGTCACACTGGTACAAAGGTGGTTTCACATGGCCAGCTCAGAACTCAGTTAGGATGTTCAGTACTATCTCATCCACTTTTGACCATCTTCTTAGCTGAATAGAAGAGATAGACACAGCATTGTATTGTCTGTATTTTAAAGATACATGATATATACATACATATACGTATACATAATTTTTTTAATTGAACCAGAAACACATACTTCTCTGCAGGCTGTAAACAGCATTTTACTTGATGATAACCAGATAATTTTTCTGGTAGCTTGCGTAGCACCTTCCAGCACTACCAGTAGTGGGGCTGAAACTTCTAGGTCCATACTGGCACGCTTTTGCTGTGTTCTGTGACTCAAGTTTGTGGTGTCCTCAGTAGTAGAATTCCAGAGGGTACCCAAGAGTGATAACAGCAGCCTACAATGTTTGGGGGTTTCTGGGACTAAACAACTTTATGGATATGCTCTCTGGTAACATCTGTTACTTTTGAGGGTCACGTATCTAGAGTTAACATATATTAATCTCACTATGACAAAGCCTAAACTTGGAGGAATTTGTCTAGGGAAGGTAGTTTTGTTTGATCCAGTGAAACTTTCAGTCTTCAGTTCTGGGCAATAGAATTTCATTTTCCCCCAGAATTCCTAGTTTCTGAGGCATACTTAGTCTTTACTGTTTAGCTACAGCAGAGTAAGAAAAGGCTTATAGACCATCTAGCTGAGCAGGAAGTTGGCTTACAAAGTTACTGCATTTCTTAGAGTGGGCGTGTGTGGGTCGTGGTAAAGCAGGGTTTGAGTACAAGTCACTTGGCATGACCTACTGAGATCAGAGAGCAGTGCTGTGCTTGTACGTGGCTTACCTTTTCTTGCCAAGCAAACCAGCACTGCCAATATTTTCTGTGTATAAAGTACACTTGACTGTTGATAAATCTGAATTAAAACCTGAAAGAAAACGCTAGCCTGGGTTCCTAGGAGAGTTATAGGTCCTTTGTCTTATAATGATGATTCTCAACCTGTGGGTTGCCACCCTTTGGATTGGGGGTGGAACACGTTTTTACAGGGGTTGTGTAAGGCCATTGGAAAACACAGATATTTACATTATGAATTAGAACTGCAGCAAAATTACAGTTGTGGAGTGGCAATGAATAATTTTATGGTTGGGGATCACCGAACATGAGGAGCTGTGTTAAAGGGTCACGGTATTGGGAAGGTTGAGGACCACTGGCTGATGAGATCAGCAGTGTAGAAAATGTATTTAACTGCAACATGATGTGTGTGTGTGTGTGTTACTCGTGGACTGATCCTTCTGTATTTACATAATTTATTCAGCAGATCTCTTTTTGTTGCTTGTGATGTCTGATATTATGGGTTGTCAACGTTATGAAGGCTTCACATAGACACTTAGGCTTTTGACTTTATTACCATTAATTTATAGGAAATTCATGTTACTACTCCCTAGTTCATTTAGCATTAAGTAAGTGGCACTTTGTCTCATCAATATTAATTTTGCTCTTTTTCAGATCAAGTTTTAAATTTATTATTATTATTATTATTATTATTATTGGGGGGGTTGGGAGAAACCTGTGTCATGGCACACATGCTCATAGGACTCCTGTGTGGAGTTGCTTCTCTGCTTCTACCTTCCCATGACTTACGGGGATTGAACTCACCTCTCCAGGCCTGAAGTTTCCAGGTGTTGAGATCCTTTACTTGCTGCTCCAGCTTTTGCATCCCTCAGACCAAATTTTTAAATGACAAAAATTCACACTGTCATGAGAATAGCATATACACATAGTTATTCTTTTGAAGAAACAAATTGGATGCAAAGACATACTACTTAAGTAGGAACATTGCATTTAAAAGCTGCTAACGGTAAACATTCCTCAGTGTTCATTGATGGCAGGATTAGAGACGGGCTTACCTGCATCTCTTTAGAAGTGCAGACTGAATCCTTCTATAACTTTACTCTGTTTAAGGCACAGAAGGCTAGGAGTGGCAAACACCTCCAGGACTATGAAATGAGTAGGCATCAGACCAGGGAACCTTCATGGCGTATTGTTTGTAACTGCTATTGCCTGGGGTTCCTGGGTGCTCATGATACCTTTTAGAAGGTCAAACCTTGATATCATACAAGTGCTACTCCTCTAGTTCAGCAAAATCTTACATCCTTTTGGAACTAAAATGGAGATTTGGCCTACCTCGTAGTTGTCCGCAGTACTAAGTCAGGTATTCTTATGGTTTGGACACAGAGCAACAAAGAGTGCGCCCACCGTCCACCCACCAGCTTCCTTCCCTCCCTCCTTCCATCCTTGGGATTATAGGTGTGCACCACTACGCTTGGCTGTAGAACCTTGTATTGCTTCTAGAAAGCAGGAAGTCGTTCACACTTCAGTGCTGTTACGGCTGTGCCGTGACAGTGCTTGGGAACTTTGAGCCAAATCAGCTCTGTGGTATTTGTGCATCATCATGCCATCATTTTCCCAGAGTACAGCTGTTTTGATCATGTTTTTGTCTTCTCCTAAAAATACCAATGGGACGCTGGAGTCGGTTTGCAAGTCAGACATATGAAGCAACCTTCACTGTTCTGTTTAAACTCCGTGCTCTCTGGTTTGTTCTTGGTTCATTTGTCAGCTAGACATGTGTTGCCCAAAGAGAGTTCTGCGCCAGAGGATAAGCCACGTTACATTTGAGAAGATTTTGCAAGAACATAAAAGAAGACTTGACATAAGCCGTAGCTTGAGCCTCTCAGGCCTAATGTGCTTTCAGCCGTCAGTTACCTGCTCTAAATCCTGGGAGATGAACTGGAGACTTAGGCTAAGGTAGCAGCCCCTGGGTGCTTTATGAGAACTGTCTTCAGCTCTTACAGCCATCCCATTTACCCGCAGAAGAGCCTCTTGGCCAGCTTTTGCGCTATAATATATATCTGGTATGTGGTCACAGGGGAAATTCCTCCTGAATCCAACATATCACAGAGCTATTTATAAATGTGACCATAGCATCCATTTTCATTTAAGAATAACCACATATCTGTTTATCTTTCTATGCGTGTTCTCTCTTTAAGAACCGTGTAATTTTAAATTGCATGTTTTGCTTAGTAGCCTTTACTTACTCCCTCTAAACCTGATCTGTTTTCAAGATGGTAAGTAAACTTTGATTTGCTTTTAGGATTCAGTATGTAAGGCAGAGTTGATTCTTTGTGAGATATTAACAGTAGTTGTTCAGGCAAAGCGTTTGTAATCAGAGCGCTTGGGAAGTGGAGGCAAGAGTTGAGACCCACTATGGGGTACATAAAACCCTCACAAAGCAAAACAGCAGCTGGGGAGAAGGCTTAGCGGGTGAACGCGCTTGCCATGCACACCTGATGACCTGAGTTCAGTCCCTGGAGCCCACTTTAGAAGCTGGATGCAGAGTTATGCATCTGTCAGCTTAGCATGCTTACAGTGGGTTGGGAGGCAAAGACAGGAGGATTGGCCAGAGGTCCACGGGCCAGCTAGGTAGCCTGAAGTACAGAGCTCAGGGACAGAAACAAGAAAGACCCTTGGAGGAGAGCAGTGACTCCCAAAACGTCCTCTGACCTCCATACATGTTCTCAGTCTCCTGAATGTGCACACACATGTAGTTATATATGTGTATATGTGTGTATATATATACATATATATGTGCATACATATGTGTATATGCATATATATAAATAAATCTATACATGCCCATATATCTTTCTGATGCCTACAGATCAAGATATAAAGCCCTCAGCCCCTCCAGCACCATACCTGCCTGCATGCCAGCATGCATCCTATCATGACGATGATGGACTAAATCACTGAACCAGCCCCAATTCAATGTTTACCTTATAAGAGTTGCCATGGTCATAGTGTCTCCTCACAGCAAAGAACCTTAAGACAGGGCCCAAAGTCTGATATGAAAGACCAGGCTTTACGCAGGAGGATAATGTGATTTGAGAGAGGAAGTGATGGTGGACGATACTGATGCGGGATCAAGACTTTGGACAGGGGGAAACACTTGATTTGGTTCACATTTTGGGGGGTTCCAGGCTATATGGAGTGGCCCCCCTGCTTTTTTGGCCTATTCAAAACTGAACCAAACTGTTCAAATTATGAGCTTCAGAGAAAAAGAGAGAGAAGCCGTGGTTCCTTCTTCAAGGCATATGCCAGGGACCTAAAAACCTCCCAGTCTGCGCCACCATTTAAATGTTGTACTACTGCCCGATAGCAGCACCCCAGGCCTGGGCCCTCACCAACAGGGCACCTCTGCGGAGACAGTCAGGATCAAGTAAAGCAGGGGGCTCATCAGTGAATTTTCCTCTTTACATGTGAGTAAATTTTTGTTACATTTTTTGGTGGTGGTGGTGTGTGTGGTGTGTGTCTGTGTGTGTGTGTGTCTGTCTACCTGTTTGTGTGTGTGTGTGTTGTATTTGGCAGAAAATGCCTTTTCCTGCTGAGCTATCATCCTACCAGCCCTAGCTGAATGTTTAAAAGAAATAGCTGAAATTGAACACTATAGAGTTTTATGTAATTTTGGTCAGCAATATTAGGTAGAGGGTCCCATTGATTCCTGGTGAATAAGCCAAAGCAGATGATTGTGAAAAGTGTGTTTTCCAGCCTGAGAGATGGCTCGGCTGGGTAGTTTACTAGCTGCCCTGATGAGTTTCTGTGCCCAGATCACACAATGGACAGAGGAACCAACCGCTGACAGTTACCCTGGCCCTACACAGTTACCCTGGCCCTACACACTGTGTCATTCTCCCTATCAGCCTCTCGTTCACACACGGAATAGTAATAGTACAAAAAAAAAAAAACCCAAAAAGTAAAAGATTACGGAGCACGTATGTTTGTGAGAGGAGCAGAGAGGGAAGGCAGTCTGGTAGAAGCAGCGGAACCTGCTGTCAGCAGAGTGCATTGGTTTGCCTCACCATTTTCTGCCTGAGAGTCAGGGTGAGGCCAGCAGGCCTGCTTCTGAGAGCATGGGATACAAGTGTCCAAGTACTGTGTCATAGGAGGACCTTTGGAGTAAGGCTAAGAGAGTAGTAAATGCACATAAACCAGATTAAGTGTACTGATTTCCTTGCTGATTTTGTTCTGTAAAGTGTAGTCATTGCAAGCAAGAGTCAATGTTTTCCTTATTTGATTTGGCTTTGGGGGTTTGATCCTAGACTGCCATGCGTGTAAGACAAGTGTTCTACCTTTGAGCTACGCCCTCTGAGCATCTTGTGTTAGCCTTAATTGGTTTAAAATAGAGTTGCTTTTCTGGTGCTATTTGAGAACTTAGGTATATTTGAACTCACGGTGAGACCTTAAGCTTAGGTCCTAACTTACTGGTGGGTTTAGTTTGTAGAAATGTACGACCTGTTCAGGAGTGAAGAAAGAGATACCTGAGGCCAGGTAGGTTTTATTTTTATCTGTCCCCATATCCATATTTCACAGGCTTTTCAAAGAGTAGGGCCTGGAAGCCACCTGCTTTTGTTATTTGCTCAGATTCTTGAGCTGCTTCATTGCTTGTAGTGCCAGTATGTATAAAACTGACCCCCTTTAAAGCATGAAATAGCTTTGCTTACTTTTCCCACTTTGGAAGTTGGAAACACGTCAAATTTTTCAAAGCTTAACTTTTATGGTTTCTTTGCTTTAGCTTCTCTCTAACCAGTGCTCAGTGGAAGACTGCTCTGACTATATTCTTAAGTAAACCCTAGATTAACCGGAAGACATTTCTGTTACCAGCTGTACCCATTCATTTGCATTCAGTGTCTGTTTATCCATTGCAAAAAGAAGCTTCCTAATGAAAACCGATCCTGCGATGAAGAGGTGCTAATTTTTACCCATGTTTTTGTCATCAGATCCTTACCCATTTCACATACTGCACTGCACTGACTGATGTTTCTGAAGATACGGTCTGTCATCTTCTGTGCTGTTATCACCATGGTGGCAAGACACAGAAGGAAGATGCCGCATGGAAACACCTACGCTTTCTTCTATACTTAAGGGTGACTTTAGCAGGGACTAGTCTTCTGCTCTTTTATAAAGTGTGAAAACATTATAAATTCAAACACAGCTTTATAATGATGCTCAAGTACATCCTCTGCAGCCCTTCACATCCAGGAAAACCAAAATCCAAGGATGCCCAAGTCCCGTATATAAAATGGTACAGTTTTTGCCTGTAATCTATGTGCATCCTCCATTATCTTCATGTCGTAATGCCACTGCAGCACAAATGCTGTAAAAGGCATTCATGTAAGAAGAAAAGTATCAGTACATGCTTAGTACAGACTTCATCTTTTCTACAATTCCTTTATTTACTTATTTTTCATTCTGTTTAGCCCAGGCTGGCTTTTAATTCCCAATTCTCATGCTTCAATGCCCCAAGACCGTATTTCCTGGCTGAAAATATGATTTAATAAGAAAAAAAGTCATGGAAAATTAATTTTCCCACATGATACTTATTAGTTTCTACTTTTTCTAAAACAGTGAATGGATTACCCTGGTTTTTGGAGGCTACACTTTAACACTCAAATATAAGATAAAGAAGTAGACTTTATTAGAGATTTAATTTGGTCTCATGATTAATCTAATGAGACTTTCTCTGAGATGCTGTGTTTAACTTAGGAGGTCACTGTGGTATACATTTGCTCTGTAAGTCTTTTAATGCCCTATGTGTCTTTTAATCACAAGTACTGATCTGTCCAGTTTCCTGACCCAGCGATTTTAGTTACCTGTGCCCTAAAACCCACTTGTGGGCAGACGCATCTGATGATGAAGGGAATCCGTGAAAACCTGAAGGAACCCCCAGCTCTGCTGGTCACTGTGGGTGAACTGAGGTAAAGCAGATGGGGAAGCCTAGAGCTATGAGGAGCCCTCCCTTGACCCACTTGGCTGTGAGGTCAGTGATACCCAGCTATTTTTGTTTTCAAATCTTGAAGTGTTCCCAGAGGACATCTTTGTTAGCATTTCTTTGCTCGTTCTTGCTTCATCCTGTACTAAAATGAATCTAGAGCCTCAACCCAGAAGCGTTTTCCATAGAGCAGTTGCGGATTTTCAGGCGAGGTGTTCGGACATTCTCTGCTTGCTGGGGTGGCATAGAGGGTTGGTTCTGGTCTCGGCTGTAGCCGTTCCCATGCTTTGGAACTGTATCAAATAGTTTCTTGCCTACCTCATGACCTGTAGGGTGGCCAAGATGACTCTCGGGACAGAGATATTTCTTGAAATGTGTACAGTCTAAATGTGTACACATATATCCCCAGTGGCCGGGGGGGGGTTTAAGTCTTTTTAGTAGAGGAATCAAAGCTATATACTATAATGACCAAAATTATGGCTGGATTTGGAAGACTTCTGATTTTGGATCTTGACCCTACCTGTTCCTAGTTTTGAGTTCATGCTTCTTTCTCTAAGCTGCTGGGTTTCTGTTTACTGCTGTTGTCTTTTGTTTTGCTAGGGATTAATCTTAGGGCCTCTCAAATGTTGGGCAAGTGCTTGGCACTGAGTTCCTTCCCAGAGTGCCAAGCTTTTTCGTTTATAATATGGAAATGGGCAGTTAGAGCCCTGCAGGCTGAGAAGTCAAATGTGATCCTGCCTGTAAGGAGTTTCCATGCATCTTGGAGGCCATGGACTGCCAAGATAATTTCAGAGCTGTATAATCTAGCATCCTGTTTGATCTATAATCTGCCAGGATGTTTGGTTTTTGTTTGTTTGCTTGCTTGCTTGCTTTTGATGCAGATTTACTACTGTAAATTAAAAATGTTGAGGGGAAATCAAATTTCAGATTTCTGATTTTTATTAGTATGATGTGTAAATAAAGTCCTCCAAAGCTAGGTTGTTTGCTCTCCCATATTATAATAAAATATGCCTGAGATAAGCAATACAAAAAGAGAGAAGGTGTACCGAGTTTTGGTGTATGTTGATTGGCCCTATTGCTTTGAGGGCTGTTTCAAGGCAGCCTGTGACAGAGGGAGCCTATTTACAGCTTGAGGAGCAGACTTTTCAGCCAGGGGTATCTGGGAGACATTCAAGATTTAAATGGTGGCATTAGGCATTAGTGGCTGAAGTGGTAGAGGGACATTGCATAGGAACCCAGCCTGGTCACAGTGATCTCCTTTATAGAGCTCAGAGTTGATATCACAAGAGTCACTTGTCACAGCATCTGCCATGCAGTGGGAAAATCCCACTGTGGAGAATGAGGTGGGTCACTCTGCCGTTCAGCCCTGCCTCCGTGGGTCCTTTTGACAGTGCGGAAGCCTGCATTTTTTCAACTGTTAGGAAGATTAGACAGCGAAACCTGTACAAAGACCAACATTTATGCTTTAGTGCTGGGTTATTATTCTGAGAGGTCTGTGTTCCATTTTCCTATTGTATCACCACACAAAAGAGATTGGCTTCCAACAGCAGCCAGTTATCTGTCACGGCTTAATGGGTTGAGTTGGTTCCTGGGTGTGTCCCGATTTTGTTGGGTCTGTAATCACCTGGAGACCTGCAGACTGGGCTGCAGTGCCCAAGAAGGCTCATTCCAATGACTGGGTGTTGACAAAGCTGTCTGTTGGCCTCAGATACCCCTCCTACACCTACTGCATGGCATTTCCATACAACCAGGTTGACCTTCTCATGTAAATTCTGAGAAGAGCATTCTGTGAGTGAACATGCCAAGGAGAAGGAAGTAGAAGTTGTCAGTTACCTCAAATTATCTCAATGTCTTCAGAACATTCCTTGTGCTGCTTTCTCTTGACCAGAGCAGTCATTTTGCCAACCTGGAGTTAAAGGAAGGGAAATGCATTAGTGGGAGAGAGGGCATGCACACACAGAGGGGTCAGGAATTAATGGTGGCCATCTTTGGAAACATTTGCCACAGTCTGGAGTTCTTACCTATGTCACCTAGATGTGCCCGAATACAAGCGGCTGATCAGCAGGTCCATAGCTTTCATCCTGTTTTGCATCCATCTCTTAGCCATGTCATGGAGAGGAAACTAAGGCCATGGCTTTGAAAATAGGCATTGCATTTTTAGAAAGCAGTCATTGAAAATAGAATAAGAACAATTGCAGACCATAGAAAAATTTTTTTCTCCTATGAATTTTAAGTGTCTTTAGAGAGGCCTAGTAGAAAAGTTACTGTCCCTCCTAGTTTCACTTCTGTTGGGATAAAATATCCTGGCAAAAAGAGACTTAGGGGAGAAAGTATTTTAGATTAAAATTCCAGGTTGCAGCCCGTCGTTGTTGTGGGTCAAGCAAGGCTAGAACATCAAACTGTCACACCACTTCCACAGTCAAGGGTAGAAAGGAATGAATGCCTGTTCACTTTCTTGCTGTGCTCAGCTCAGTTTCTTCTAAAACACAACAACAACAAAACAGATGGGGTCTCACTATGCCACCATGTTGGCCTGGGACTTATTATAGTTAACCAGGCTGCTCTTGAACTCGCAGAGCTCTGCCTCTGTTTCTCACAGGTGCACCCCACCATGCCCAGCAATTTCTCTGCTCTCATACAGTTCAGTACCCCTTGCTTCCACAAATGGGCTGTGCCTTTTCACATCAGCTAACTTAGCTAAGGCTGTCTTTGGTAGACTCTCCACAGGTCAACACAATGTAGACAGCCTCTCTTTGAAGCTCTGTGCCCAGATGAGTCTAGGCTCTGTCCAGTTGACAGTTAAAACTGAGCACGGAGCTGTCAAAGTAAAAACCCGTGACTCTTCCAAGTAGGAAGAGCGTCAGCATATGTGCTGCCTTGCCTGTGTTTGAGCGTGTTGGGTGACATAGCTGAACAGAGATGAGACAGCAGTAACCCGCGCTAGCTGGTCTGTGAGATGAAGGCAGTGAGCAAACACGCAAAAATCCTGTTTAGAGATGAAATGCTTCCTCGAAGCCAGTGGGTGTCCACCTTCCTAATGCGTGATCCTTTAATACAGTTCCTCATGTTGTGGTGACCCCTCCCCAACCATAAGATTATTTTTGTTGCTACTTCAAAATTGTAATTTTGCTACTGTTACGAATTATAATGTAAATATGTGTGTTTTCCAATGGTCTTAGGCGACTTCTGTGAAAGAATAATTCAACCCTTGAAGGGGTTTTGACTCACTTTGAGAACCACTGCTCTAAACTAACTTATTCCAAAAAGAGAAGGGGATTATTGCCATTTTAAAAAGCATCTTTGGTAAACTACTTTATTCCCCCTTGGGAATGGGCTAATATGTCTCTCCCTATGAAAAAGGTGAAGAGGATGGTGATGTAGGTTTTCAGAGAACTTGGAGTGGCAATGGTGAAGGAGTCTGGGAGTAGAGAGAGGCCTTCTCTGAGGGTCAAGTGCAGATGCAGGTGTGTGTTTCAAGGACTGGTGTAATGTGTAGACATCCTGCATCCGCAGAGGGGCTTGCAGCCAGCCTCGGTCTCTAATAAAGACGGAGTGCAGGAGGTTCTTTTCTTCAGGGCTTTCGCCAGCGTCATCCCATGTGGCTTTAGAAACAGAGAGAGTTTATTTTTCTTTTAGTATTTTTCCTAATCTAAATTCTCCTCGAGCCTGATCCCCGCACACTTGCTGTCTTATTTCTGGTGCAGCCCACTGGCAGGCTGGAGTGGTCAGGACCGGGAGCCAAGCCCTCCTTGATCTTTGGCTGGGTATACAGAGTCATGTGCAAACACTGGTCAGTTCTTGGCTGAGTGTCCTATCGAGCGTACTGTTTACATTTGGAAGAAGCATTGGTTCTGTTCGGTGAACAGAATGTCTCCAGCTTGAACTGTACAGCGAGAGCTGGGATTCTCTGCTAGCTGCTTCCCACCCCTGCCCGCACTCCCTTTCCTGCTCGTTCTTCAGCATTTCTCAGGTTGCCTGTCAGTATAGAGTTTCCTTCCTTATTTTTGTCAGTCGCTCCAAATGTGGAGCAAGATCCTAAGCTCAGATGAGAAGCAGAAGGTACTTCCATGTCTTTTTTTAAGGTCATTGATTTTGAATTGTGTAAAGGCTGGAGAGCTGATTTTTTTTTTAATGTATTCACTTTATATCCTGATCATAGCCCCCTCCTTTGTCTCCTCCTGGTCCTACTCTTCCTCCCTCTTCTTCCCTAGTCCTCAGAAAAGGGGAGCTCTCCTCCACTACCAACTGATCCCAGCCTACCAAGTCTTATCAGAACTGCCTGCATACTCTTCCTGTATGGCCTAGTAAGGCCTCCTGGCCAGGGGAAAGTGATCATAGAGCAGGCAACAGAGTCCATGTCAGAGATAGCTCCTGTTCCCCTTACTAGGAGACTTACATAAGAGACTGAGCTGTTTCTTGGCTACCTCTGAACAGGGGGTCTAGGTCCTCTCCATGCATAGTCCTTGATTGGTGCATCTGTCTCCTACGGCATCCCTGTGCCCAGATATTTTAGCTCTCTTTGTCTTCTTATGGAGCTCCTATTCACTCTGGGTCCTTCTGTCTTTTAATTTTTAAAAGATCTTGTTTCTAATGTGAACAAAACCTGCTTAGGAGTTTTTAATTTGGAGTAGATTTGCTGGCTGGTTCGAAGAAGGTGCTACAGTCTTTTGGCTGGTGCCCTTGGGGAGCCTTCTTTCTTACCCTCGCCATCAGCCTTTCTCTCCTGAGCTGAGCAGTTGCTCTGAAAGGACTTTGTTAGCAGCATCTGGTTCCTGACTAATGGAAAGGATACTTATTAGCCCACTGGGCAGGGCCGTGACAGGTCATTGCAGCCCCCCAACTCCTTGTGCCCCATGACTAGGCCCAGCCTCACCCCTACCTGCTTTTCCCTGAGCTGATAGCTCTCAGGGATCTCTCCATCCTAGCTCCAACAGTCCTGTGTGCCTATTCTTCTATTCTTCCCATGCAGCCCCCCCCCCCTTAACGATCAGTAGTTTTATTATGCTGGTAGTTGCTGGAACCAGTAATTTGGGAAACAAGAGGATTCTTCTAGCCACTGTAGTGTAGCAACAGTTTTGAGAATCCTGGAATTTTGGTTTCTTTACAAAACACAGAAATATTGTAAGAATGTGCTTTTGTTTTAATCTCAGGTGTAGGGGTGTGGGGCTGTCCCCAGCAGCTGACTAAGATTTGCCTCTAGCAGAGACAGGGTTTTGCTAGCTGCAAATAGTTTCTGCAATTGTGTGACATTGGAATTGTGGGAACTTTTCAGACTGTATGTAAATGCTAGGGCCCCGTGGTTGTTGGTCATTCATAGCTTACTAGTCATGCTCAAAGACAAATAAGAAGAAACAAATTAGATTCAAGGATCTCTCTCTCTCTCCCCCTATCCTTCTTTCTCTCCTACCTAGTGATAGGGGTAAAGGGTGGGATAAAGAAAAACCCACAAAGTAGCAAAAGACCTGGCTACCCTTTGGTCCTTCCTTGCTGGAGTGCCTTCTGCTGGTCAGTATTCCATGACCCTTCTGTGGCAGCAGCCTGGGGAGGATGCAACTACCTGTTGCAGTATCCTAGCTTAAACCCACCGATTCCTAACGCCGACCTCTCAGTGAGGCTTGTGTTTTTAAGTGAGGTTTATTGTGTTCTTGTTGTGTCCCGGGAGCTCCCACGTGAGTCTCTGAAGCGTTTGTCGTAGCGCGCTCAGGCTTCTGTAGGAAACTACTGTAGGTTGTGCGGTTTATAAATCGACTAGATTTTCTCATGGTCTGCAGACTGGGAAGCTGAGATCAAGGCACCTGGCAGATTTTGGTGTCTGACTAGGGCCACTTCCTTTCAGACAGCGTCTTCTAATTACAGCCACAGGTGGCCACGGGAGACATGGTATCTCCTTTATAAGGGCACTTACTCTGTTTATGAGGGCTTGTCTGAGTAAACATTAACAGATGTACTGTTAATTAAATTCCTAGAGCAGAGGTGATTTTCTGTCAGCAGTGTATCCTGTAAGAACTCATGAAATCTTTTGCCATTTCTTCTATTTGTTGCTGTGGCCTAAAAGGGGAAGTTAGTCAATATAGGAACTGACAGCGCCTTGAAGAATTACAGATTGTAACTGCTTTTAGGTCTTTTATTGTTTCTGGAAGAAAGAAAAATCCAGACTCATGACAATTGAATTCTGTTGACTGCATGCTAGTTTATGCTGAGTAGGCTCGATAGTGCAGGCTCATCCCATCTTAGTGCACAGGGAACATACTGAGTGGGTAAATAAGAAGGCACTGCAGTGCTCTTGCACAAGATAACAGACTAATTGAAGAGTACTGTGTGGCTTCGCCTTGCTGCCTTTGTGTCTGTAAGAACAGAATTGAAAAGTCAAGCAGTGCTCTTACTCCTTACAAAAACACTTCCTGTATTTGCTTGGCGCTTTCAGATATTCTACTCAAGAATTAGGCAGGAACTTCCCTTCCTCTCTCCTTCCCTCCTTCCTTCCGTCCCTCCTTCCCTCCCTTCCTCCCTCCTCCCCTCCCTCCATGCTTTTATAGAAAGGATCTAGTATCCTAAGTTGGCCTCCCAGCTCTTTAGATCCTCAGTCTTTATCACCAGACTCATTTTATTCAGTGGTGGGGCTTGAACCCAAGGCCTTTTCTCTGCTAGGCAAGTGCGCTACCAACTAAGCCACATTCCCAGCTGGAGTAAGTTAAAAATGTAGAAGGATTGTTTTTAGAGTCTTTTCATTTCTTAAAAGTTCTTTGGGATTTTCCCGGGAGAATTATAGACAAAACATGTTTTTGGTAAATAGGGGACAGTTTGTGTATAGAAAGTATTTTCCCTTCCCTCCCCTTCCCTGACTTTTAAATTGACTTTATAAGTAGTTTCAATGTAAATATTATTTCATGAAACTTTTCAAGATTTTCCCAAGATTGCATTATTCAAAGTTACAGCATGGTTTTTGTCACTGATCTCTGATTTTACTCACCTTTGTTTCTTACTGTTTAGAGGAATACCTGATGCATGATATTTATTCAGTAAAGGATTATCAAATGAACGAGGAAATAAAGTTACAGAATAACAATTTGCTTTCACAGGTGTGTATGTAGTAAGTAGAAACACAGAAGCAGGATTCCTCCTGTGAATATATAATGTCCAAATGTTCAAAACACCTTTTGCCAGAACGGACAGGGCCTTACGATGTTGTCTTAGCTGACCTCTCAAGTTCTGGTATTAATGTGTTTACCACCATGTCCTGATCAAACCACAGTTTTCTTTCCTTCCTCTTCCCCTGCCTTTTAAAGAACCTTACTGTGTAGCTTTAGCTGTTCTAGGGCTCACTATGTAGACCAGGCTGGCCTCGAACTCACGAGACCTTCCTGTCGCTGCCTTCCAAGTGCTGGGATTAAACATGTGTGCCACTATGCCTGGAACATTGTTATTTCTTAAGATAGAATACACTTAAATCTAATAATTATTTAAACAAAGTTCTTAAATCTTTAATTTTCAATTGCATCTGTATAGTCTCTTATTTTGAGTTCTTTGCTATGTAGACTAGGGAGGCAGGGGGAGATAAATTGCTTCTTCTTCCTAAGGATCTGGATCAATTAGCCAAAATGTAAATTATTTGGTGTGGTGATTGAAAATATTGAGTAGGTGGGTGAGTCCTATAGTTTTTTTTAATTTAAAATTTATTTTTATTTATGTGTATTTATATACATATGTGTTTGCGTATGCACATATCCCCATGAATGCCCACTCAAACCTAAGGAGATGCTTGCATTTGTAGGAGCTAGAATTACATGCAGTTGTGAAAGACTCGAAATAGGTTTTAGGAGTTTAGTTCTGTTCCTCTGGAAGAGCAGCAAATGTTCTTAACTGCTGAGCCATCTCTATAGCCTCCAAGTAGGGGCTATTGAGCTGCAGCTATAGCTCAATTGGCAGAATTCTTGCCCACTATTTTAGTTAGGGTTTTATTGCTGTGCAGAGAGACACCGTGACCAAGGCAACTCTTATAAAGGAAAACAGTTTCAGAGGTTTAGTCCATTATCAACATAACGGGAAGCATGGCGCTGAGTGAGACAAGAGTACCACATCTTGATTCATAGGCAGCAAGGAGAGACTGTCACGGGATGTAACTTGAGCATAGGAGATCTCAAAGCCCACCTCCACGGTGGCACACTTTCTCAGACAAGACCACACTACTAGTGCTGTTCCCTATGGGCTAAGCATTCAAACACATGAGTCTGAGTCTGTGGGGGTCATAACTGTTCAAACCACCACACCTACCGTTCACAGAAACCTTGGGTTTGATTCCCACCTCTGTATAAACCAGCATGGTGGTGTAGCTATTTACAATCTAAAGTATATGATTTAGGGATATCTTTACCACATATGAAGATTGAGGCTATCTTGAGCTACATGGGACCCTTCTTCTGTACCACCTCCTCTGTCCTCCTACAAAGAAAAAAGAAAGGTATTGTTGTTAATGCAGAGGCCCTGTAAAGTTATGAGATGTTAAAATATGTATCATGAGCTATCATAAAGAGTAAAAATTAGTTAAAATAATGGAAGTGGCTGAAAAACAGTAAGAATTTGTTATATAATAACTTTTGTAGTGCTCTAAAAGTAATGAGTAAGAATACTGGAGCAAAGAAAAAACTGACAAGGATTATTTAAATTTTATTATGATATAATGACACTAAATTGCAGTATATTTAAGTGAAAGAAATTAAAATAGTATTTGCTACTAAATTACTGAAGAACCCAATGTACTCAAGATCTTTTCACAAAAATCTTACATTGGCTGCTGGTATTAAAATAGAAAGACTTTTCCTTTCTTTCTAATACTTTCTGTAACACTCCCGCTGCCGCTTTAGCCCTTTAAATGAATTTTGTTCCCCCATTTTATACCTAAAATGAATTCATCCACACATTGCAATGTATGGGAACAGTTTTCTTATAGTGAGTTCTCTGGTTAACGTCCTCTGGACCCTCACTGTTTCTAATAGGTGAACCCCATAGCAACAGTACCAGGTCTTGATAATGGCTAGTGTGAGAACGATACTCACACATGTGTGGACCTATCTGACTAGTCAGAGGTGCTCCTGTAGATTCTTGCTTCCTAAGACTGAGCCAGCTTCTTTGACCTTGTTTCTCTAAAGCCCCGACTTTTTTCCTGTAAGCTGTGCTGAATCTGATAGGCTGTTGAATTGTATGTATTTGGTTAGGTTACTAAGGAACACCACAGTCTTGACAAGAGGCCTAAGAGGCAGGTGTATAGTCAGAAGATAAAGCTTGGTTATCCAAGTATGCTGCTACCAGGTCCCTCAGAGAACTCTGCCGAACCAGGCTGGAACTCTCAAACTCTCTGGACTGTATGGCCTGAATGGTTTAGAACAAAGCGAACCAAAGATCCTCTCTACCTATTTCTTTTATAGTGCTGAAACGTGAGTGTCTTTAGGTCATAATACTGACTCCGTGGAAGACCCTTAGAACCCTGGAAAACCCCAGTGGCAACAAAGCTCATGCATACCCTTACGGAGACGATTTTGAGAGAGTTTGAGGGTAATTCTCCTAGCAAATAGGAAGAGGGAAGAGAGTTTATTTGCACATACCGGACTGATGCATCAGCCCACTTGAGGCTGACACATCTCTCTTAAAATTCTCGAAGATGCAGTTTCTATTCTTTGACTCCCGTTTTTCACCTAGCTTCTGCAGGCATCTTTTGTCCCACAACTTAGCTTTCTGTCACCATAACAAAATACCTGAGGCAATCAACTTCATAAAAGGAAAAAGGTTTATTTGAACTCAAGGTTTCAGGAGTTTCAAGGCCATGCTTGATTGGACCTGCTGATTTTGAGTCTAAGGCAAGGAAGCATATCATGGTACAAGCCCATGATTGATCAAAACAGATTACTTCATTGCCAGAAAGCAAAACAAACAAACAAACAACAACAATAAAAAACCCTCTAAAAGGTTCTACTATCTCGGTATTGACAGCCTAGAATCAACCATTTAACATTGGGGCCTTGGAGAACATTCAAGATCCAGAATCTAGCACCTTCATGTAATAGAAACTGCTTCCTGATGAATCAGCGAGGGCTTCAGGCTTCCAGGAGACTGAGTATTGATCTTTATTCCTCTTAGAGGGGATGAGTAGCATTGGCAACTCTTTTTCTTGAAGTATTCTTCTCTCATCTCTTATGGGACCTAGGATACAAAGATGAGCACATGTGGGTAGTCCTCAAGGAGGCCCCTATGTTTGGAAAGAGATCATTTCTATGTGTCTGACTTACTACTCTAAAGGTGCATATTCCCAGCCCCCTTTACCTCTCTGCATCTTGTCTACCTTCCCAAACTCTGCTGGCCATCTTAGTCAACCTCAATTTCAGTGTCTTCCAAGTCCTTTTGAAAACCTTCTTTCTGTGTTTGTCTATTAGCTATGGTATTTTTCTTTACTTAGAAACTTCAGTGACATCCTTTTTCTTATCCATTAATTTATCAAGTATCTTCTGTATAGAAAATATTATTCTAGTTTATGTAGAAACAGTGAGTTCCTGGTTGGGAGGGAAGTCCCTTGTTCAGAGAAATAGTCATCAAAAAACAGCTTTTTATTTGTTAAAGTTCCGTGGAAAGTAATGCGTAGTGGCTTCTGGAAGGGCACAGTCCTGGTCTGAGGCCAAGGATATGAAGGATGTATTTCTCCAGTGGAGCAGAATTGTGCATAAGGATTCAGAGGTAGCTAGAGAAGAGGGCAGCTCAGTGAGGCTTGTGAGGGAGGCAGTGGAATCGAGTGAGAATGGCAGCAGAGGCTAATCATAAAAGTTCCTAGCCACTTCCTAAGCCATTAAGAGGTGTTCCGGGCAAAAGAAGGGCATTCTAACTTCAGCAAAAAATGTCAACATGACCATTATACCACAAAGGAAACATAGAGAGGCCAGTTAGGAAACCAGATGGGCAATCGAGATGAAGACAAACAAACAGCGCTGATGGTGATTCTCCACTAGTAGCTGGAGGAGGAGGGGATCTCAAAGACATTAGCAACCGAGTGAATGACATAATGGTTTTCTCTACATGTGAAGACATTTGGTCTTGTAGGTGAACTAGGGCTATGCCTCTCTCAGTTCCCTCTTCATAGCCATAGCTGCCAAGTATTAGCGCCTTTGTCCCTCTTTTCAGTACTGTTGAAGACCACTGATGTCCCCTAGACCCTGCTGGAGCATGGGATGAGAGGTTGTAAAGTTCACTCTCAAAGTGAATTTCCTAATACAATTTCTTCTTTGCCAAATCAACTTACTACTTCCTATGAGCACCTTTCACTGTCTGCTAGATCTGCTTGAAAGGTTCTCCTTTGTACATGGCCTGTAGCTCTGAACATCAAGGGCTTGTGATGAAAGGCCATCCATCTTCACACATACCTTCCTTGCCTGTCTTACAGCGTTTGGGACCTTCAGACAGCCTTTATCATTATTTACTTTCAGACATACTTTGTAGTCTGATTCAGCTTTATATTTCACTCAGACCTAGTACAAGTGCCTGAATGAAGCAGAACAGGTTTCTGGAAGAGTGAACAAGCAAACAATGCAAACCTTTTGACCTGACTCTGTTGTACTAAGTGCTATTAGACTCTTGAAGGCTTCTCTGCCCTGGCTAGTTCCCAAAATAACTGACACAAAGAGATTCTAACTTATTTTATAAGCTTAAAGCACTAGAGCTGGGCGGATGCCAACCAAACTATTTTGTTTTCTCTCAGATGCACATCTCAAGTTGCTTGCCAATCACTCATCTTGTCCAGGTGACTTCTGTTCTGTCAGTCTGTCCTCATGGCGGCGTGCTTATGCTCCATCCTACCCCATTGGGATTTCCTTCTCGCTGGCTTCCTCTCCTCCTGCCACATCTTCTGCTCCATCTCTTTCCTCTTGCCTTGTCTTTTCTCCAACCCCAAGACCAGAAACCTAAACCCCTCCTACCCTCTCTTCTGCCCAGCCCAGGCTGTCAGCAACTTTATTAGCCAATCAGGGATAATTGGGGAGCGAAGTTACACAGCATCACTTGGTGTATGTGAGTATGTGCTAGTCTAGGGTGTAACCAAGTCTTGGAGGGGGCCAGTAATTAGCATTAGAATACACAGCACCAGACCAACCCCCAAGTTGACTCAAGAGAATTTTCAAGTAATGTTCTATCTCCCATTGCTACAGCCTGTGCTTTTTAAATAGTGTTTTAACAGGCGTATCCAAATGTTTTCTAGTCCTTTTAAATTTGGGGAAAATCTGTCTGTGGTTCCCCTAATACCACAGATTACCTCCTTGTCATATAGACCATGGTAAGGCTAAGAAGGATCCATGCCTTGTCTGTGCCGACCTTTATGCTAGGTGTTTCTGAATGCTGCCACCACAAAGGACCAATCCCAGAGCTTCACACATGCTGGTCAGGTGCTGTGGTCACTGAGACCCATCTACAGTCTTTTCCTAAACCCATGGTGAGCAACACTGTGCTGAGTAATACCAGGTTCACAGACATCATGATAGGAATTCTAGTGTTAAGAGCAAAACTGTAATAATGGTCTTTATTGTTGTTTTGATGGAATGACAGATATAACAATTCTCAGGCAGATAGTGTTTTATGTAGCATTTATAAGTACTGCACATGTCTAGAAAGACGCCACATAATAAGCAAGCAGGTAGTAAGTTTCTACTGATTCTCTATTGGAGCGAGTATGATGAAGAACAAATAATACCTCTCACTGCCATGGCACAAACGCTAACAGAGGACTTGGCGAGAGTTGGCTCAGAGAGAGCCAGAGCCAGTCTGTAGGCATCGCAGTGGCCATGGAGTCCTGCCACAGCGCAACCATGTCTATTATGTCCTATAATGGCCACGAAGGGAAAGAACTGTATGGCCATCACTGCACCAGGCCCAGATGGTGACCACGGACTGCTGGAAGATCTTTCCCATCGGTGACCAGCTCCACGTATGCCTTGCTGGGCTGGCCACCAATCTCCAGACAGTCGCCCACACCTCCAGTTCCAGTTGAACCTGTACAGGCTGAAGGAAGGCCGGCAGATGAAGCCGTACATCCCCATGGGCATGTTGGCTAATACACTGTTTCTCTCTTGTTGAGAAATGGTTTAATCCCTACTACACAGAGCTTGTCATTGCTAGTTTGGACCTGAAGGCCTTTAAGCCCTTCATTTGCTTCTAGACCTCATCGGCTGCCCCATGGTGACTGTTGACTTTGTAGTGGTACCTGCTCCGAACAAAGGTGTGGGCTGTGAGCCTCTCTGGGAGCCCAGCATGAATCCGGAACACCTGCTTGAAACCATTTCCCAGGCCGTGCTGGATTCTGTGGACTGCAATGCCATATCAGGCATGGGCATCATTGTCCACATCATTGAAAGAGATGAGCTCACCACCACGACACTAAAGGCCTGGGTGGATTAACCCTATACCCTGGTCCCAGTTTTCTTTTTAATAAAACTACCTTTCTTTCAAAAAGAAAAAAAAAAGGAATACCTGACAGAAACAACTACAGGGAGAATTTATTTGGCTCCTGGCTCAAAGGAATCGGCATATCACAGTGCAGAAGGCACTTTGGTGGACCCTGGGCAGACTGTGGTGGCAGCAACTTGCAGTAGTAATGTCTTCACATGGTGATGATCAAAAACCAGAGAGCCAGACTGGAGGAAGTTGTGTTGGTGTGAACCCCTAAAAGCCTGCCACTGTGGCCCCATGTCCACCAGCCAGACATGGTGGACACCAATGTTCATGTCCAGAGTATTTCACAGACTCCCAAAATAATGTCATCATTTGAGGACCAAGTGTTTAAACATATGAGCTTGAGGGAAACATTTCCCATTCAGACCGTAACAACAGGTGCTGAGGCAGGCTAGAGTAAGGGATTGTAGATGAGCTGGCGAAGAACTAGGAGGCGATAGTATTAAGGCAGAGGTCTGGGTGGACCTTGGGCCCAGCAGAGCAGAACTTGACTTCTGAAGCTCCCTCCGTGCGCTTCATCCCTTTGCAGCCTGATCTCTTCCCTCCGTGCACGTCATCCATTTGCAGCCTGGTCTCTTCCCTCTTCCATTCCCACCCGTCTGCTGTTCCAGCCGCCCTGAACTTTGCACTGTGCTTTCCCTGTCAGAAGCAGCCTCTCTTCTCCCTCGAGTGGAGTCGCACCTGAAATGCGTGCCACCAGCTCGTGGCTACCCCGCCCCCATCACACTTCTGCAGGGAGGTAGAGCCTCCCTGTCCTTGCTTCCTGTGCAGCATAGTCATTTCTCAAGTGGCCCCCTTTGGTTATAATTACAGGGGATTTCTTTGAATTTCTCCTTCCCCTCCAATGAAAAGTCTTTAAGAGAAGGGAACATGTCGTGATCATCTCAGCTGTAGTGCTGCTGAGAGCCTTGCCCGCACCAGGCGAAGTGCTTCATTATTGCTGGAGGCTTGAATGAACGATGGAAAAGAGAACGGGGATGCGTGAGAGGAGGAAGAAAGGAGGCAGAAATGGATGTAAAATTCTCTTTTTGAAAGAACCTTGAGAAAAGTAAATTTAAGTTAAAATAATGTTTCCCTAAATTTAGTTAGCAACCAAGTGATTGCCATGGTCACTTTGAGTACAAGTCACAATCAAACTGAAAATTCACCTACTTGTTTCTAGGGTGGCAACCTCCTGAAAGAAGGAGTGGCTAGGCGTTGCCTTTTTGAAGTCAGCATGTTTTCAGAGTTTTACATATTTGGTGGGTTAGATTACAAGAATGCACGCCTGAATCTACTTTCTGTATAACCACATCCCTTCCAGCCTGAGCTGGAAAATAGCACTCCAGGCCAGAAGACAAGAGGCTTGATAATTGGCTATTCTCTTTGCAGCAGCATGCTGAATCCATGTCTTTAGATTTCACTACACATTCGAGCTTGATTGTTTAGTGAAAGAGAAAAGACTGTGCAGTTCTGCACTTGTCGGCTGTAATTGCCAGGAGACTGCTGTATCTGGGGACATTTTGATATTTTCCTGTTTACCGGACAAAAGGAAGGAATAAATAGATCTTTATAGTATGTTCCTCTTTGTCCGTGTATATGGTGTATGTACATGTGTGTTTGTGTTCACTTGCATATGTGCATACATGTGTGAGCAGGAGCCAGATGTTGATGTTGGGTGTCTTCCTTAATTGCTTTGCACTTTGTTCTTGAGACAGTTTCTCCCTAAACCTGCACTGGATGAATCAGCTAGACTGGCCTTCCAAAGACCTGCATGGGTCTCTGCTTTTCTTGTGCGGGGATTGTAGGCGCATGCAAAGGCTTTGTACATGGGTGCCAGGGGTCTCCTCGCACAATGAGCACTATACTCACCAAGCTCTCTCCCTGCCCCCATACTCCTGGGCTGGAAAGATGGCTTGGTGGATAAAGATGCTTGCTGCTGGGCCTGATGACCTGAGTTTGATCTGTGAGTTTCACATGGTAGAGAGAACCAACTAATTCCTCATGGGTTGTAGCAAGGCAGCCTGCAATTCAGTGTTTTGACTAGTATGTAATTTCAGCTTCTGGAAGATGTTGCTGTAATACCCAAATAAACATTTAATATATGTAGGAATTCGGGATGGTGGGTCTTTTGGTGACTTAATTGAAAATGAGGGTTGTGGGATCATCAGCCGAGAGCAAATAGAGCCCAAGGAGAATTGATTTCTGCTTGCAAGTGTGTGTGTGTGCGTGTTCTCTCTCTCTCACACACACAGAGAGCTGTAAAAGACTGAACTGTAAAAAAAGAAAAGGGTGTGCAGGGTTGGGGGCAGTAAAAACAGGGAAAGAAGGACAGCCACTCATTGGAGTGAGAAGTGAAAATTGAATCTAGCACAGGTCCCAGAAGAGAGGAACAGTCTCCGAGTCAGCATTCTGACGAGCATGGTTGAAAAGTTATAGCAAGAAAATTTGGAACTTCAACAATTCCTGAAATATTTTAGTAAGCCATTCCTGGAAGAGCAACAGTGGGGAATTTTACATTTTGCAGCTGAGTTTTGGAAGATGGAGACAGTTGGGTAAACATACTGCAGGTCTGGGACTTGGTACAGCTGTCTTTAGGGGGAGGAACAAGATGAAGAGTCTGAGAATGACAGATTTGGGACAACTTTCTCCATTAGTTGAAAAAATAAAGACACATAACTTTGAAGTCTAGACTCAAGACTGCTTTTTTAAAAAAGTAATTTATTTATTTTTATATTAATCATAGGTTATGTACTTTATATCCCAGCGGTAGCCCCCTCTCTCATTCCCTCCCACTCTCCCCATCCCTCCCTCATCTCCTCCATGTCCCGCTCCAAGTCCACTGATAGGGGAGGACCTCCTCCCCTTCCATCTGACCCTAGCTTATCATGTCTCTTCAGAGCTGGCTGCAGTGTCCTCCTCTGGGATCTAGCTAGGCTGCTTCTCCCTCAGGGGTGGGGGAAGGGTCAAAGAGCCAGCCATTGAGTTCATGACAGAAATAGCCCCTGTTCTTCTTACTAGGGTACCCAGTTAGATACTGAGCTACCATGGGCCACATCCGAGCAGGGGTTCTAGGTTATATCCTTACATGGTCCTTGGTTGGAGAAACAGTCTCATAGAAGACCCCTGTCCCCTGATCTATTTGGTCTTTGTGGAGCTCTTGTCCTCGCCAAGTCTTACTAATTCCCCCTTTTTTCATATGATTCCCTGCACTCTGCCAAAGGCTTGGTTGTGAGTCTTAATATCTGCTTTGATACATTGCTAGTTAGAGTCTTTCAGAGGCCCTCTGTGGTAGGCTCCTGTCCTGTTGCATGTTTTCTCCTACATTCAATGTCCATCCCATTTGTCCATCTAAGCAAGGATTGATCATCCCACCCTGGGTCCTCCTTCTTGCTTATCTTCCCTAGGTGTATAGATGTCAGCGTGCCCATCCTATCCTATAGGTAAAGACTGCTTTTTTAAAATGGGTTTATTTTTTTAGGTGTGTGTGTGTGTGTGTGTGTGTGTGTGTG
>CM053767.1:6798780-6862312 GCA_028658305.1 Pachyuromys duprasi
GAAATACATCTTGAAATCAACACATTCTGAATTTGTTGAAAGGTACATGGTCTTGCAAAAGAAGCCACTTAATGTGTTAATTTTTTATTTTTTAAATTTATTACAACTTAGTCACTTTGCATTCCAGCTGTAGCCCCCTCCCTCATCCCCTCCAATCATGCCCTCAGTCCCTCTTCTCCTCTCCTGCCCCTCCCCCAGCCCACTGATAGGGGAGGTTTTCCTCCCCTTCCATCTGACCCTAGCCTCTCAGGTCTCATCAGGATTGGCTGCATTGTCTTCCTCTGTGGTCTGGTAAGGCTGCCCACCCTCACCCCCTCAGAGGGAGGTGGTCAAAGAGCCAGCCTCTGAGTTCATGTCAGAGATGGTCCCCGTTCCCCTTACTAGGTGACCTACTTGGAGACTGAGCTGCCATGGACTATATCTGTGCAGGGGTTCTAGGTTATCTCCATGCATGGTCTTTGTTTGGAGTATCAATTTCAGAAAAGACTCCTGGGCCCAGATTTTTTTGGGTCTGTTGATCTCTGTGGAGATCCTGTCCCCTCCAGGTCTTTCTATCTCCCTCTTCTTCCATAAGATTCCCTGCACTCTGCCAAAGTCTGGCTATGAGTCTCAGCATCTGCTTTGATACCCTGCTGGGTAGAGTCTTTCAGAGGCCCTCTGTGGTAGGCTCCTGTCCTATTCCGTTTTCTCCCTCTTCTGATGTCTATCCCATTTGCCTTTCTGAATGAGGATTGACAATTCAAGAGCAATATGGACTCCTGACAGCTGGTCCCTTCTTTGCCATAGGATACTGATGGTCCTCAGTTCTTAGAAAGTCCTAGCTGGTCCTGAGAGTGTAGATCCTCTCCCTGAAGCCCACCAGAGATATCTGTGGACTGTTCTGTATTAACTAATGAAAGGCTGGGAACACAGCATCCTGTGTCTTGCCCCATTAGAATGATATGGAGATGGGTGTGGGCTTCTCTGAGTCCTGCTTTGGTGACGAAGGGATGCTTGTAGGCAGGGACCAATTCAGCTGCTCCTCTGTGGGGACAGCGCTGGCCATCACCTTGAATCCTGGAGGGCAAAGCTTCACAGCCTGCATCACTTTCTCCACCAGCTTCCTCATTCTTCTGGCCTGTGATTTCCAGCATCCTTCACCCTGGCACTTGGTCAATAGACCTCTGTCTAGACTCAGATGACTGAGGTGTGTTTGACTTGGTGTGTGCCTGAGAATTCATGTTCTAGTGGACAAAACTGGCAAATGATAGTTCTAAATTTAACGGTAATTGCTAATTCAGGTTGGTTTGTGGGTGACAGGAATTTTATGGGTAACAGCAGAGAGCATTTCCCTGGTGTTAAAAAGCACTTCCTAAAGAGGATCAACCAGCCACACCTATGGCAATAATCTTCAGAAAGCAATTATTTGAGGCAGTGGCACTTGTCAAAAAGGTATCATGGAGTGATTACATTTTCTCTGGTGACTCTATCATGTGCCCTCGTGTAGCTTTGGAACATATTGTGTAACTTTTTGTTTATTTTTCTACTTTTATTCCCTTCCCCTCTTCTCTGAGAAGGCCTTAATGTGTCGGGATAGCCTGAACTCAGTTTCTTCTTGCCTCCTGAACGCTAGTGTTACAAGTGTGAGCAATCATGTCCAATCCCTGCTTTTATTTCTTATCCAAGACCTGTAGTTTGCCTATGACAATACTTAGTCTCTGAAAGGTACTAAGTTAAACCTCTTCAACTTGTGGAACTGTTCTCTTTTTATTATGAAAATATATTCATGTGCATAATGTTCTCATAATATTCAAAATATTCATAATATTTTTCATAATATTCAAAATAGTCATAATATTTTCATATTATGAAAATATATCCATGGACTTTAATTAGTGCTAATATAAATGTAGTTATTTGAAAAGAACTTTTCATCAGTTTCATTAAAGTAGCTTTCTCATCTTTGATCAGTTTCATTTCGAGGCACTGTAAATCTCAACTTCTTTAAATTTCCCTTGAATTTTTAAGTCTTAATCTTAAAAAGTATTTTTATTTTATCATTTTAAGTGTCAAACTTTCATATTTATTTTGGTCCTTCTTTTAAAAGTTATAATGTAGACTTTTTATTTTCTGATTTTGTTTACCCGATGGCTTTTCATTGTGTATAGTTTGAGAGGCCCTCTTTTCAGAGTTTTCAAAGAAAACTTTCTCCAGTTTGTTTTTAATGAACAAATACATATTTGAATGAGCACATAGGTGCTGCGGGGCATCTCTTTTTGGGTAGCTGCAAAGTCTAGCTAGGGAATATAATGGTAAAAGCTAACATTTTCCTGAGCACTTCCTTTGTGCAAATATATTCCAGAAGGTTCTGAGGTCAGATTCACTGTTGGTACAGAAAGATGGGACAGACACCTGGGTAAGGATGAAACATGGACAACAGTGACTATCTGTGCCTAATTGTGCGCCTACACATGATTTGGGGCCTCCTGCTTTATTTCGGAACAGAAAATGCATACACTTGTGATTCTTGTAGAGACTCAGCATTTGAACTCTCTTGATTTGTTCATGGCAATGGCCATTGGACTGCCAAAGAATCCCTTTCCATCTGGTAGACCTGCTTGTGTTTACATAGCACCTTGCCACAATGGCTGGTGTACCTCATGGCATGCTTTTATCCTTTCGATGGACTGATAGTAGGCTGATAGCTTTTGTGTGTGTCCTGTTAGGTTCAAATCCAGGATTTCACATGTGGTGGGTAATTACCCCTGAGCCACCCACCCCTGCATTTTCAATGTGGCGATTGCTGGGCTCTGTCGTAATATGCTCTACTTTGGCTGCTCAGAGTATGACCCTTGTACTTACATCATGCCTGACACTCATCTAGATGATCATGAGAAAGGCAGGTTGTGGTAATTCCTGCCTGTCACAACTGAATCAGAACCTGTTTTTGTTTTGTTTTTTAAACCAAGACACTGGTGATTCATGTACACATTAAACGTGCATACCAGTCTGAACTTAGTATTTTTTTTACCTTATAAACTCCCCCACACGCTTTGATTCATTATTTTTGTCTACTACATCTGAAAAGGACTCTAATGACCTATTATTAAAAGCAAAACGTGCACTGCACTGTGTGCCTGTGTCACACCTTCCCAACAGGTACCGTCATGATGGTTAGTCAGCGTGCAGGCTCCATAGGGAGCTGCACACTGGGAGGCAGCCTCGCCTTGCTCTCCTCCAGAATGCCCTTTGGCTACTCATTGGCTTTGTATGTTTCTGAGCCTTATTATACCCAGAATAAGCATGTTAAATGAGAGTAGGAGTCCTGTTGCCTTGTGAAAGGACAGGAGGTGTGACCAGAGGGGCACCTGTCAGAGATGCCTCAGTTTTTTTTTTAATTACAATTTATTCACTTTGTATCCCAGATGTAGCCCCCTCCCTCATCTCCTCCTATCCCACTCTCCCTCCCTCTTCTCTCCCATGCCCCTCCCCTAGGCCACTGATAGGGGAGGTCCTAGGACCCTAGCCTATCGGGTCTCATCAGGACTGTCTGGATCCTTACCAAGCCACATCATCAAGGGGAGGTGATCAAAAAGCAGGCAAATGAGTTTGTGTCAGAGTCTGCCCCATTCTCCTTACTAGGGAACCCACTTGGAGACTGAGCAGCCAATGGGCTTCCTTTGAAAAGGGGTTTTGGGTCCTCTCCAGGCATGGTCCTTGGTTGGAGTATCAGTCTCTGCAGGCCCTCCTGGGCCCAGATTTTTTGGCTCTGTTAGTTTCCTTGTCCCCCCACAATCCCCATAATCATCTTCCATAAGATTCCCTGCACTCTGCCCAAAGTTTGGCTATGAGTCTCAGCATCTGCTTTGATACCCTGCTGGGTAGAGTCTTTCAGAGGCCCTCTGTGGTGACTCCTGTCCTGTTTCCTGTTTTCTCCCACTTCCCATGTCTATCCTGTTTGCGCTTCTGAATGAAGATTAAGCATCTTGCCTAGGGTCCTCCTTGTTGTTTAGTTTCTTTAGGAGTATAGCTTTTAATATATTTATCCTATATTATATGTATAATATCTACTTGGTCTTTGTTCTGAAATGTTTGAATGTTTCTGGAGGAAAGGGGATTTTATTTAATTTTTTTCAGAGTTTAAGAAAACAAATAGAAGCAATGACTAAGAAGCTAGAAGAGAGACAGAGATGTGGCTCAGTGGCAGAGCAGCTGCCAACATGTAGGCACAGGGATAGCTCTCCAGCACCGGGGAGAATAAATGTCAGAGACAGGGCTGGAGAGATGGCTCAGCAGCTACGTGCTTTCTGATCTTCCAGATTTCCAGGTTATAAAAGTTTGGTTCCCAGCACCCAGGTCAGGTGGCTCACACCCATCCTGCCCCCACCCCCACAGCAGGCATATATTCACACAGGCATGTGTACAGAAAATGTTTTTGAAGGAATTTAGAAAGGAAAAATACTTTGCTTGTGTGTTGGAATACATTTTGAAAGGATTTGCATATTCTAATAATGTAGTGTGTCCATCCTTAGACCACAGAGATGTTCAATACCAGGGTCAGTGGGTGTGCTGCAGAGAGGTGGTGAGAACGGGCACTTGGATCCTCCGGATCCCAATCCTCAGTCTGTTGCAATCCTCAGTCTGTATTCTGTAGACGCAGCTTGTGTCCTGATGACGTGTAAGCTTTGTGTTAACACCCAGCGTGGCTTTCCCTGGTGTGTGGTCTGCTTGCTGAGTTGCTAGGAGCACACACCATTCTCCACTGCGTGTTCAGTCTTCCATCTGTGATGCTCTGTTCCTCACTGGTTGTTGTGAAATGTTTTGCTGCATGTATTTACATTTGTGTGGATGTGCATGGGCATGTGTGTGCCGTGTCACACATGTGGAACTCAGAGGACAGTTGGTGAGCGTCTGTTCTGTCCTCCCACCACGTGGAGGATCAAGTGCAGGTTGTGTTGGTGGCCCGTGTGCTTGCCTTTTGAGCCGCTTCGTCAGACCCTCGCTAGTTACTTCAACCTAAGGCGTCTGCCATCAAATATTCCCGTGGAACGGTCTCAGAAATTCCTAAATCTTTAATTTAGTTGGACCTAATAGTGAATAGTTAGCTTTCCTGCCTTAGCAATTTTTATTATCTTCTCTGTGTATTATTTTTCATGGACACAACTCTGTGTTCCCGTCTACTCAAAGTGTTATTAGACTTCTTGCATGGATTCTCTTACATGTGTTTTGAGCAAGAGGCAACTTCAAAGATCATAGTAACTTAGAATGTGATAAAGGAACCTCAGGAGAGGTCAGGGAGAAGTACTAGCCTCGAGACCTGAGTGTGATCCACAGAACACAAAAACCTTCAAGTGGTGGTGGGCGCCCATAATCCTAGCCCCCGTAGGTGGGAGGTAGGAGGTTTATCAGCAGGATGGTCAGCTAGTTTGGAGTATGAAGTGCTTCAGCCAAACAAAGACCCTGCCTCAACAAGGTGGAAGGCAAGAACTGACTCTTGAAAGTTGTCCTCTGACCTCCACAAGTGGGCACGTATGCCCACATATGCATGTCCACATGTGAACCCATGCATACATGTGTGCATGAATGTATGTGTGTGTGCACGTGTGTGTGCACACATAAAAAGAAAGAAGGAAGAGAGGTTTACTAGGGAGCTTATATATGTATTAAATTACTGGCTACGGACAGGACAGGTCATATGTGTCTTTCTTGTCAAATGGCACAGGCAGGTGTGAGCTCTCCTACATGTTTTCTCTGCACATAGCACTACAGCAAAAACATGCAGGACTCTTGTAGAGAAAGTGAGGCATGGGCAAGAGCAGGAGCCAGGCTTGTGATAAAGAGGCCTTCTTGTCAGAGTCTACGTTGTGAACGGGTTTTGTGATTTTCTTGGTTGGGATTGTCAGTGTGCTGGGAGCTCTAACACTCAGTGCGAACAAAAGAGAAGCCATTGCAGAGAGAAGGTCCTAATGTTCCTCTTGACCCAGCAGCCAGAGGCAGCCAGAGCCTGCTGGCTTCTCATTTAATGCTGTGTTCCCGGTGAAAACTTTCTAGGTCACATCAGTGCTTTTTCATTATCAGAAAGTATCACTGTGTTCATAGTGGAAAATTGAAGATGCAGGGAAGCCGCTTTTCTTCCCTCAAATTTGTGTGCAGATACAATGCATTTTAAAAAATAATCTGACACAAGAAAGGAAAAAGTTCAGCCAACCTAGAGAAACTTTTGTAAACGGAACACACAAGAGATGCAAAAACTCCAATCAATTAAATTGCTAAAAGCATGATTTAATAACTGGCAAGTGCATGCCAGCTGCCTCCCTGCCAGCCTTATGAACGGGAAGAAATAGGTTCTGTCCAAGTCCTGCTGACACCAGCCTTCATGAGAAGAGCAGCAATTTATTTCCATTAATGTGAAAGTGAATATTTGTTGACAAAGTTTCTAGGGAGCATGGTAATGGATCCAAATGCTGAAGTGGGCAGCCTGTCCTTTGCATGGTCACTGCGTGAGCAGGCAGTTTTAAGGCTTCCAAATCAGTGGTTCTTATTCTCAGTGAAAACTGGCATCACCTGATTCTCAAAACAAAAAATGAAAACAAAACAGTTGTCCACCCACCAACCCCCACCGCCAGTAAATCAGGATCTCTTGGGTGAGGTCTGAGCCCGGTGTGTTGAAGCTCCTCTTGACAACACTGTGCACAGGGCTGTGCAGGGACCATGCTTTACATGGCAAGGCCTTGCAAATGTTCTTCGTCTAGCCAGGAGTTCCAGGCGTGGGCCTTGATGAGCATGGCAGAGGACTGGATGTCGGTGCATATCAGGGTGCCTAGGGTCGAAGGCACTGGTAGGCTTTCTGCTACTGGATTGGTAGCCTGGTCAGATCTTATTTTACTGTGCTCTTGCTGTGCCCTGGGAGCACCTTGTCAGCGGACTTCCTTGTAACCCTGATAGAATGATCACAAATCTGTGTGTGTGTGTGTGTGTGTGTGTGTGTTTTAGTGTACATATTCTTTTTAGAGTATATTGTGGACGTACATATGCGTTATGTTGTGCAGCAATTTTAACTTCATAGCAATAAAGAAGAAACTACAAAGACCATTCGTATACCCTGCCTATTCCTGCCGATATATAGCCCCTCCCGCTATCAACCCACTTACCAGAGCGATACATTCGTTGCCACTGATGAGCTTTCCTTGGCTTATCATTATTGTTCCAAATTTTTTCTTACAGTAGGACTTATTCTTGACGTAAATTCTGTAAGTTTGGGTGAGTGTATGATGTCATACCCATAATCACAGTACTGTACAGAAAAGTTGCACTGCCCTAAAAAAGTCATCTATGCTCCACCCACTCAGCCCTCTCTGCCCATTAGGTAATGGCCAGCACTGATTCTTTTTGCTTCTCCTCAGCACACCTTTTTCATCATTGCCCTGTGTGCTATGCAGGCTTTTCCCCCAACAGTATATGTTTCCTTTCATCATATGTTTCATGGCTTGACAACTCATTTCTCATGTCCCGTGTGTGCCACAGTTTACATTCACTTACAGAAGGATGTCTCGGTTGCTTATAAGTTCTGACAATTATGAATGAAGCTGTTATGCACATCTGTGTTCAGTTTAGTCTCCGTTGTCAGTCTGTTTTCAACTCATTGGATAACAGTAGAGAAATACAATTTCTAGGTAGTGGGACAAATTATGCTTTGTGAGGATCTGCCAGACTGTCTTTCACAGTGCCCATGCCTTCCTAAGCCTTCTCACCAGGAGAGCTTCTGCTGTTCTGAGCCTTACTTTTCCGATGCTGGCTGTCCAGTGCTGTCTCACTGCTGTTTTGTTTGCAGTTCCCTCGGGGCAGGAGCTAATGATTAAATTTTCATGTGCTTTTTTTTGCCATCTGTTTATCCTCTTTGCTAACGTGTGTGCTCAAGTGTTTGGTGTTCTTTTCAGTCTGATTGGTTTGTGTGTGTCAACTTTGCATATTTTTGCATAACTAATTGGTGTCAGATAAGAGTCTCCTACTCTGGCTTGTGTTCTGATTCTTGATAGTCTTTTTCAATTGTTAGCACAAGGTGCCTAGAACTCACAGGGATCTGCCTGCCTCTGCTTTCCGAGTGCTGGCACCATGTCTAACCAAAGCAGTAGCCTAACAGATCTTTCTTTTGTGAACTGTGTTTTTGCTGTCCAGTGTAAGAAGTGACCACCATGTCTGTCGGTGATCAACTAGGTATTCCCTTGTGCTGTCTTCCAGGAGATTCAAGTTTTACATTCAAGTCTAGGATCCATTTTTATGAAGTTTTTATGAGGAATGTAAGGTCTCCAGCAGTTGCTGTGCAGGCTCATGTATTGCAAAGACCACCTTTGTTCCATTGTATGGCCTTTGCTCACTCTATTTATGGGGATTTGTTTCTGGTTCTCTGTTCTCTCCATTCACCAATTCATCTGTTTTGTTTTCACCAGTCTCACAATGGGTTGATTCCTGTAACGTCGTAGTAGGTTGTGAATGTGAGTACAGTGAGGCAGTGGCTAATCTTGGTTGTCAGCTTGACACACCGGCGAAGAAGTAGCCTCAGCTGAAGAATTCCATCAGGTTGGGCTTGTTTGTGGGGACGTTGTCTTGACTGATGATTGGTGTGAGAGGGCTCAGTCCACTCTGGACTGTGCCGTCCTCTGAGCAGGTGGTCCTGGGTTGTATAAGAAAGCAGGCTGACCACCAGCAAGGGAAGTGGGCCAGTGAGCTGCATCCTTCCATGGTTTCTGCTTCATTTCCCACATCCAGCTTCCCTTGCTGATGGACCTGTGACCCCAAAGAAACTCTTTCCTCCTGGGGTTTCTTTTGGTTGTTTATCACAACAACAGAGAAGCAAACTGGGGCAGCCAGTTTTTCAACTTCTCTTTTGTGTTGTATTAGCCATCCCAAGTCCTTTAGGACAGTGGTTCTCACCCTTCCTAACCCTGTGACCTTTAAATACAATTCCTCATGTTGCCATGACCCCAACCATAAAATTATGGCTACTTCATAACTGCAGTTCATAACTGCAGTTGTGCTACTGTTGTGAATCATAGTGTATTTCTAATGGTCTTAGAGGGGTCAGATCCACAAGTTGAGAATCACTGCTTGGGATCAGTTTGCCAAAATGCACGAAGTATCTGAGCTTTTTCTTAGAATTGCTTTTCTTCCACCTACACACGAACTGAGGGAAATTGGTATTTTGACAGCCTAGAGTGTTCCACATATTCATGAATATGGAATACCTCTTCACTTATTTAGTTCTTTGATATTTTTATAACAGTGTCAGTTTTCCTTATATAGGTCTTGTACATATTTTATTAGACGTATAAATAACATTTTTTTAAGGACTAAGAAGAAAGGCCAGTTGGTAAAGTATTCACTATGCACGCTTGAGGACGTGAGTTTGAACTCCCCAGAATCCTTCTAGCATGGACAGGGGAGGGGCTTAGAAGCATTAATCCTCCTCTGAGGACCTATGGCAGCTGATAGCTCTGGGTAAGGGAGAGCCAGTTTTATCTAATGTGGCCTCTGATGAGTCCACCACAGTTCAGAAGATGGCCCCACGGCTATGAATATATAGGCAGGACAAAGTGGACTTCGACTTGAGTTATTAAAAAAAAAGATACAATGTTGGGAAGGGAAGAAGAGGTAAAAGATGGACTTGAGGTACATGGCAGGTGAACATGACTAAAATAATTTATATGAATGTCTCGAAGAATTAATAAAAACATTACATTAATTTCTAAGAACACAGATCTGGGGTAGGTCATGAGGCCATGATGTTTTGTAGTTTAGGCTCTTTGAATGTGTATTTTAATTACAGTATTTTCAACTCACAAATTTTTTTAGATATAACTCTGCTGTAAGTTGAGAATTATCTTCATTTCCTGTCATAATTTATTAGGATTTTCGTATGGTGTTGTAAAGGAATAGTGGGAGGAGATAGTCTTGGTTTTTTCTAACCTCAGTTGGAATGCCAGTGTCTCAGCATTACATACTTAGCCCTACACTTTTCTGTAGCTATTTGAACACAGACTTTTATCCTTTGACTTGGTAATAATTGTGAACATCTTCTCTTGGCTTCCCCATCTGTAGAATAGAATTGGAAAGGATTACTAATGATGCATTATTTGTAGGGAAATAGGAATTTTCCTCCCATACTATATGGGTATATGTTTGATAATGCGTGAATGAAATGCACCAAAATGTCTGACATTTCTGCTTGATAATTAAGTCATTTTAGCACATATATTCTGTGACAATGGGAAGATATATATTTAACATATATACTTCCACTTAAATATATCATAATTATATATAATATATATTATATGCTTAATATATCTTCAATACAGATCTCACTGTATTGTTGAGGCTGGCCCCTTCAACTTATTGCAACCCTCCTGTCTCAGCCTCCTGAGTGATGAGAATCTAAGTCAAAGACCACACATCTTTAGATACACCATATTTTTAAGAGCTGTTAACCATAAAACCATTAAATTTTTATCATTTACCTGGCTGTAACTTTACTCCCTTGTGCGTGTTTTTAATGGTCACATTGCTGCTGCATTGCTGTTGCCATCTTGACGGAACCAAGGCAAGCTGCTGACAGGGCCACCACGTGCGCAATCCTACGGGGAAATGTGGTAAGGGTTACTGGAAAGCCAACACCACCAAAGCAGTGGCTCTAGGCGTGGGGAAAAGAACACCCACCACTTAAGATTATCTCTTACTAAAAACAATAAAGAAAAGAATGTAGCTCTTGCACAGTTAAAATGATCCAACTGAATAGTGGAAAATTACTTTGTTATTTAGTCCTCAAGCTCATTTTCATAGTCTGTTGTCTGTGATGATGTGCCTGAAGGAATGATACAGAACGTTTAAGAAAGCAGTTTGTGTAATACTTCTTCTGAAGTGAGCAGCTGAATTTAGGAACCCCTGTAAACACACCATTTTGATAGTAATGGGATTGTGGATGGTGGAATTTCAGGTTCTCTTAGTTTCTTTCTCCCTCCTTAGTCTTTTTCTCCCTCTGCCTATGTTCTGTGAAATTAATCACAATGGGTAGAAGGAACTGGGGAAGGTACAGTCTGGAACCGGCCATCTGGATTAAACTGGTTCTCAAAGAATATTTCTGAACTTTCAGTTCAGGCTCAGGGAGCACGTGGTCAGACTTATAAAATCACTTTGTTTTGTGGATGTGTGAAACAAAACAAAACATAAAACCTTAACTTTGGCATGGGTGCTTCCAGTAAGCAACGATAAATAAACAACAGAAACCTTTGAGGACAGAGGTAAGCTCTTGGAGGAGAGCCAACAAAGGAAACCAAAAATGGAAAAGGAGTATTAAGGGAGAAAGGGGCAGGTAGACCTTTTCATATTCCTCCCTCCACCTCAGGACACCGACAGAAGCCACGATGGAAATCTGGGCCACTGAAATGTGCTTTACTCCCAGGGACAGAAGGGCTGACATAAAACCTGGCGGAGGCCATCCTATACCATTTATGAACTATTCCTTCTTCCTTATGCCTGGGAGGTTTAGAAAAAGTAGCTTGTCTGAAAGTAACAAGACCAGTCTTAGCTGAGTTCTTTGGCCCAAGACAAGCGCACTGGGTGACAGGAGTGTGGATCAGTCTCATTGAGGTTTTAGGCCTCTGTAGGCATCTATTGCCACTGTCCCTTGGAGGAGTATGTAAAATACAGCCTCTGCCTCCATTGCTCAGGGCTCAGGAGAGATACTGCAGGGCGAAGAGGCTTGACTAGACATGGCCGTGGGCTAGGTCTGCATACTGGCATCATAGATATCTGGGACTACATGAAGGAGTCCAGGTAGGTATTTAGCTGGCCGTTCTCGTCTTTTCTGGCATCTGGTAACTTGTTGCTCTCCAAACCTTAAAAGTGCCTGCGGTGCTGGCACTGTCCCTGAGTCAGTCTCCGGGAAATGCTGTTTTCAGATTTTTGTCAAAACACCCCAAGTTCTTGTGAGAAGGGTGAAACCGAAATTGCTGATTACACAGGTCCCGTACTCAGGAAAAAACCAGAAACTCTTCTATGACCTGTGGTGGCAGTAAGGTGTGAGGGTGCCTTCCAGCCCATGGTTTTCCCTGTAGCAATGACTAACAGTCACTCCTGGTTGACAGTCTCGTCCCATGCCAGGGACTGTCCTTACCCTCACATGATGGACATACGAGCTTGCTGGTCTGAGGCCAGGGTTCCTGGTATTGCTTGCTGTGTGGTGCAAGTGTGGGCTTGGACAGCCTGACTCCAGGCAGCTGCACCCCTCCCTGCAGGAAGGAGGTGCACCTTGACCATTAGTAACAGCAGGTCAGTTCTGCCCACCGATGGGTCACACTGCTTTCCAGGGCTTTTGTTTCTGCTACTGCTTAGGATTTGATCACATTGTCAGGGGAGCTGCCACCAATCAACCTGATCTGTGTCTTACAGTTCAGAAGGCCCGGTGTTTTCTCATCACAGTTACCACAGTTTGCATCTGATTTTTTTTTTTTTTCATTGTCTGTTCTCTTGCCAGTCTTATCAGCTTTCTGGGGCTTAAATTGTGCGTGCGTGCGTGCGTGCGTGTGTGTGTGTGTGTATCCACTTGTTTGGTTTATTTTGAATCCGCATCACCCAGCATATAGCAGAGATTTAATGAGCATGGGTTGAGCAGGTGATTGTTGGTCCCCCTTGTGTTAGAGCTGATGTGGCAGCCAGTTACTCAGTCTGCGAGAGATTGCTCCCGGTGCAGGCGCCTCAGTGATCCGCACTGTTGGTTTTGTTGGCTAGTTGCTTTGTTTCCGGTGCTTAATTAGGTAGAGAGAAACAAACACTGAGAATTCAGGAGATATGGAACTCTCTCTCAAATGAATAAATGTTGCTATACCTTTGGAAAATTTACAGTTTGTCCCTCAAGGCCTCTGACTCTTTTCTGTTGGTGTGGTGATGTTGTCTGGATTTGGTCTGGGGTGCATATGGGAGAATCCCTGCCCCACCCCTAGTATAGACAAGAAGACACTGCTGTAGGACGCCAGGGGAGGGACTTTTGCAGAAGGAACACAAACTCGACGGAGAATCCTGAGCATCTGGGTGATGGGTCTCGAGAACACATTTAATAGTAAGTTCAAGCATATTACAGCACAAGTAAAAACCCGTTTCTTTCCTCCTGAGAAAGAGGTGCTGGGGATGAATCCCCCTCAGCGATTGTAGCGCTTCACTCCTGTAAACTTCCTGTAGCTAGAGCAAGTGGGATGGGTGACAGCCCTTTCGTCATGTGCACCCTTTCTCAGGGTGGAGGAAGAGGAGGAGACTCCTGGATCACGTGTTCACAGAACACTGGGACCTGTGCTTCCTTTCCCGTGTCCGTGTGCCTACTTAACCATGTATCCCGTCTGCCATACCTTCCTTAGACCCCTTCAGAAAGCCTCCTCGTGTTCTGTGCCCTGTAACTAATTATGTTTGCCCTAATCTTGTGCTCCTGTGCACAGCTGGCTCATCTCACGTGAATACTAGAGACTCATAGAACAGCTGCTACCAATTCCTTTGACCCCTCAGTACTATCTTACCTGAAAGTGTGAGAGCAGAGTGGAGTGTTTCCAGACTGGGATGGTTGGGATTGCCACAGAGGCACCTCCATAGTTTGACAGGAAGGCCTTGAAAGGCTTCCTGGGAAGACAGAGTTAGTGTGCTACACATGACAGGAGCTGACTTGGGATGTTCTTCCTGCCTTACTGGTGTCTGTTGCATAGGCTTATGCCCTTTGACCTTGCTGGAGATTGGCCAAGGGGCTTTTCTTCTTTGATTGTCACCTGTACGGCTGGCTAGTCTTTTAGAGGGACAACTTCCTTTTCAAGAGACACTTCTGATTGTGCTCATCTTTTAAATGAAAAAAAAAATATATATTAACTTTCCTAGAAAGTGAGTTCCTTCAGACAGTTTAATTTTAGTTGATCCTAGGAGTAAAAAGGCTGATTTGTTACAATTAGAGGAGGTCAGTCTGTCAGCAAAATAAAAATTATTTGGCAGTGAAGAGTCTTAGTCTTTTGTCTAATTTGTCATACTCAAGAAAAAAGTTTAACACCATCCCCCAGAGAATAGTTGAACTCAAATGGCATGTCAACACATACACTGGGAATGAAGTCTTAGTGCAGAATCATATTTACACGTCTTTTATGTCAGAATTACAGAGCTGTTAGGAGAAGATTTGTAAATCTGACTGGTTGTCAGCCATTCCTTGACAAGGTGTGGAAAAGAAGTAGGACAGGAGGCAAAGACCATGTACCTCTTGGCACCTCGGTGAAGCCCAGGGAGAGCCTTCTGTTGCTGACACCTTAGCAATCCTGGAGCAATCTGGAGCTCCTTATCATCATCCCCACCTCTGAGATAACTTCAAGGGGGAATCCTCCAAGCTGCCGTGCTCACCTGGGTAAGCAGCATTTTCTGCCAGATAGGTGATGTGCATCTTGGTTTCATTTATTTGTTACATTTGTCATGTGTGCTTGACAAGTACTCTTACTACTGAGCTATACCCTCAGCCCTAGAAAGTATAATCTTTTGGACAAAGAATACATATATTGTGTGGCACTAGATACCATGTTTCATTTTTATAACACATATAATTTAATTACCATGTTACATATTTGTTTTCTAAAAGATAAGGCTTACTGCCACGGTACCTTGTGACACTAAGAATAATTCTTTTATTTTTTTGCCATTTTATTTTATCTTGGGTGTTGTACCTCTATGTGTGTCTGTGAACTACATGTGTGCAGTGTTTTTGGGGGTCAGAAGAGGGCATTGGGCTTCAGTTACAGATACCTGTACATGTTAGGAATTGATCTGGGTCCTATGGAAGAGCAGCCAAGGCTGTTGACCATTAAAACCCCATTAAAATTATTATTTTCTTAATATTGTGACATATTCTGTCCATTTCAAAATTTTAATTTTCACAAAGTTGATGAGTTTGTAGTTTGTTTTAGTAGAATCCAAATAAGATGTACATTGCAGTTGACTCCGTCCCTTACTTGGTCTTTTAATTTCTGGTTTCTTTCTCCTCTTTCTCATAAAATTAAAAAATAAAATAAAACCAAATCATTTCTCCCGCATATTTTTCTAGAGTCTGAACTGGTGGTGACTGGATCACTGTGTTGCATAAATATAACACACATAAATGACCGTGAGAATATTTTCCCTTACCAAAGACTGGAAAATATTTCCATCAAAATAGTCAAACCTGATGGAATTGCCATGGCTACCTTTGCTGGAGAAGACCATGGTGGTGGTGGTGATGGTGGGAGGGGGCGGGACGTGAAGAGTCTTCCTGGCAGCTCTCGGCTGTGTCTGTGGAGACAGTGTTAATGTCTAGAAGAATGGAGACTAACACTCTGTTTGAGATCCACAGAAAAGTCAGAGCTTTGCACACGGTTGGGGAGGTTCATGCAGCTGAGGGAGTTGCCAGTTCACTGAGGCTGGTGCTTGTTTGGGTAGAAGGACTCGTGTGAGATTCTTAGAGTCACAGAGTTTTCTGTGTGCTTGAGGCCTCCCTGAAGCATGATTGAAGATGGAGCTTTGATGATGTCAATAACACATACTTCAGCTACAACCGAAAGCACATTGAACTCTTAAAGTAGACTGTTTGGCCTTTCCAGTCTCTTAAGACAGACTGATTACTTAGGGCTGCAATATACTACATGAAATGAGTTAATAGAGACCTGAATTTATGATGATTCAAGCCCAGAATACCTTTAGGAAATATAAGAATTCCAAGGAGAAAAATAGCAGTTCCCCCTCCCATACACACTTGAACTGATGGCTATGGTCTGTCCTGTGCTGAGTAATGTAGGATTGCAGGCATCTGCCACTACACCCATGACTAATAACTGTGAGGTTCTTCACCCAACCCATTATATATAGCAAAGTTCTAGGACCTCTCCTGCTGACTTACTTGGTGAAAAGGTCTTTGCAGATGTGAGCGTGTTACGGATTATGGGATAAGATCATCTTGGGTTATGTCACCCAAAATATCCTGAAAGGAGGTAAAAAAAAAAAAAGGGCAGCTCAACACTACATGCACACACACAACACAGCCCTGGTTAGATATTAGGCCTTTAACTGTCAAAATACAGAGTAAGTTTCTGTTGTCTGGTGGCATAAAGTTTTTGTTACCTTGTTACAGTGGTCGAAGAAACTAAGATAATGTTTTAACTTTCTAGGTAAAATGATTATCTAGAGATGAGTTGGTTTTCTCCACTGAGCATGCCCAAAGAGCCAGCACCTAGATGAAGAAGCAGAACCTCACCAGCATGCCCACCAGAAAGCCTTCCTTGGCCTCTTCTCCCCTCTCATGGTGTCACTGTTACTTTAACACTATCGCTGCTGTACATCATCCACTGTCTTTACATTGCACCTTTTTGCTACTGGTGGTGGCTTCCACACAGGGCTGCTGTAAGCGTCCATTGCATGCTTTTTGGCGAATGTGTGTCTGTGTTTCCATGGGGCACAGAGCGAGGAAGGGGATTCCTGAGTGCTAGAAGCCTTCACAAGTTCAGAAGCCTTCACAGTGCTGAGTTGGCATTCTCTTCTACATCATTGCTTCCGTTACTGCCTGTTGCAGAGACTCGTAAACTCTTCCTCTGGTTCTGATCTTTCTGCTGAGATTCAAGGGTAACTATCTGTATGTCTATAAAGTTTTACATACACATACATATATACACACACAGGCCATTTAGTGTCAATCTACACTCAGCTCCTGCAAAAAAAAAAAAAAAATCTGCTCTGTGTCCCTTTCTGGGTTCGTGTCAAAATACCATCTTTACCTGTTTGGGTACAAATCATAATCTTTCATTTTTCTTTGCCTGGATTCGCATAAACTCTGAAGTCTACTGCCCCCTGCATTTTCCCTACCTTATGATAGGGCCACATTTTCTTTTGGATGATTTGTAAATGATTCCTTGACTTTTTTTTTTTTTTAAGATTGTCATCCAAAGTGTTGGACTCTAGGTTTATGCTCTCAAAGCATAGCTTTGATCCTGCACACTCCTCATTAAAACTCATGTGCACAGGTAGGCTATAGAATCAAGGCAAAGCTATTTATCTTGGCTTTCTATTTATGTTTCTATAAACTTCAAGGTCATTTCTATGAGAAAGACTGACAGTCTTTACCATAAGATATTGACTTATTAATATTGTCTTCATAAATATTTTTATGTTAAATTGCTCAAAGGGTCTCCTATGAGCATTACAGATGATGAGCATTCATAGAATCTTTACTGTCTTTAGCACCCGTGAAATCCTAGTGGTTGTGTAAAGCTATTATTATTATCATCAGTATCATTTTATTGTATACATGTGTGCATGTTTGTGTGTGTCTGTGTTCATGGAAGTCAGAGATCAACAGCAGGTCTCTCCCTCAACGGATGTTCACCGTGATTTTTGAGATGGCTGTTCACTGAACCTGGAGCTCATTGATTCAGACAACTTGTCTGCTCAGTGAATCCCAGGGATCCTCTTGTCTCTGCCTCCCCAGTTCTGGGATTACAGACATACTGTCCTACCTGGCTTTTTGTGTGAATTCTGGGGATACAACTCAGGACTTCATGCTTGCCAGGCAGACTATTTATAGCTTGGCTACCCGTGAAGGTGCCCCCTCCACATATCAGGCCCCCATATCAGGCCTCACTTCTCAGGTAAGAACCAATAGCAGCAACAAGCTATCTTTGTCTAATAATAAAACGCTAGTAACTAGGCAAATTAGGACTAGGTTGGGGAGATTACACTTGTATGTCTTTAGCAATATAAGAATGATTGTTGAGTGTGGGTGGCTGCAGAGAAGGCTTGCCTGGTAAGAACCCTTGTTCTTGCAGAGGATCCAGGTTCAGTTCCCAGCACCCACATGGCAGTGTACAGCCATCTTTAACTCCGTCTGCAGGGGATTCAGCACCGTTCTCTGGCCACTGTTGGCACCAGGAGTGTGTGTTTGTACACACAATGTGTATAAATCCAGGCAAAACACTCATACACATAAAATAAAAATAATAAATCCTTAAAAAGAGTGATTCATTGATGGAGATGTTCTCCAGTGGTAGTGTCTGACTGGAATGCTTGAGGTTCCCCAGCACAGAGAGAGAGAGAGACAGACAGAGACAGACAGAGAGACAGAGGTGGTGGTAAAAGGGAGGGAGGGAAATAGGAAGGGAGAGAGAATTTTTCTTGTGTGACTCATTGTGCATTTTGGAGATGATGGAAATGTGGGCCAACATATAACATTGATAGAAATGTACATCATCACACATGATAGCGTTAAGCAAGTAATGACTAAGACTGAAGCAATGCTGCTGAACCTGCGTGGGTGGTGATTTGCAGGAGGGATTGACACTTTAAAAGAACAGCAATCGATCCTTCTTTTCCTCTTCTTGAGAATTCCAAACAGGAATTGCAACATTCTCAATGTACAGCAGGAGCTGTGTAGTTTCCCAGTATCGGATACGCATCACTTTTGAAAGGGGACTCATCAAGTCTTCAGTACCCTAAAGAGCACTGCTTGCAGATCATGGCTGACAGTTTAGAAATCTTCATAAAATGGTTTAGTTGTAACTGGCATCAAATTATTCATAAAATGGGGAAAACCAACGGAATGCAGGTAATATTTCTTCCAAGAATCTAAGACAGGGTCTCTCATTGGCCTTCCAGCCTGTGGAAGTGAAACCTCATTTCACACTGGAGTTCAGCCTGTGTGGTTGGTTGAATAATGAAGGTACACGTATTTGGGGGGTGGCATGCTCATCAGGGAACTGTTCTGGCTTCATCCTTTGGGAGTGCTAGGTTTTGTCCACTCTTTGTGCCACATCATTCTCCAGTTCCCTGTGCACACAATGTCCTGTTTACATGGGTGTGCTTCACCTGTCCCCGCGGCACTGAATGCTCTGACCTCTGAGTGGCCCTGTTGGTGTTCCCCACTGCCAGCTACCCTCCACTTTTTATCAGCACTTGCCAATGTGTGTGTCTAACCCCTCCCAAAGGAGGCAAAACCATTTTTCTCTTTTAACTTTGATTACACATCTCAGATAACAGAGCTGTGTGTGTAATAGGCATTCAGGATGTTTGTCAAATTAAACTGGTGTTAATAAGTTGCCTTGGGAATTAGCCAATTGTGATTGGACAGGTGGTTCTGTGCGATAACTTGGGAATCTCTTTCTGATTGTGGCATTTGGGGGCAGCACCCTATATATGGACTGTGTAGTACTAGCCACATTGATCCTTGGGCTCCTGCTTTGCCATGAGGGATCTATGTATATCATAGGTATACATACATAGCTACGTGTTGAATAAATAAAAAGTAGTGAGAGGTTAATATTTTTTTTTCAGTTCTGGCTTTTAGAAGTAGCAGTGATTCATGGGATATTTAACTAACATACTGTGACATGAAAGGAAAATTCAATTAAAGAAGAGAAAAGCAAACCTCACATACTCTGAATCATGTTATTTGATGATGAAAGTGCAATTGGCCTCAACAGATTTGCTATTGCCCAGAACTTCATTATGTTTTAATAACCTACCACTAAACCTAATTTTATGCTCCATTTAACATTAACCAAGATGGGACAAGGAAACAAAGTATGCCTTGAGTAAAAATCTTGGAGGTTTTTATGTTTTTGTCTAAACTTAAAATGACTGGCTTTTTTCTTGGGATATTTAACATGATAGCTTTACTTGCTTTATTACCTTAGAACTCAACTGGGCAGTGAGTAAAAGCGCTTGTTCAGGCCCTGTGGCCCATGCCTGCAATCCCAGCACTCAGGAAGCAGAGGCACACCGGTCCCTCTGGGTTCCTGGCCAGCCAGGGCTACATAGTGAGAATCCACCTGTGGGGTGAGGAGGGGGGAAGGAGATGGCGTTTGATCGTGGATCACATGACAGGAGGAGCATGCTTCGGTGCTCAAGTCTCCTTCCATCATCTCATTTGTGTTCTGAGCTCATGGACTTCCATCTCCTGCAGGCACAGGCCTAAGAGCGTGCAGCCTGGAGCCAGATTCATAGATCGGAATCCTAGCGCTTCTGCCTTTTAGTCAGTCTTTGCAGATACAGCCTCTGATTCATTAGTTACCACCAAGGGCCATTCTGAAGGTGAACTGAGTTCATGTTTGAAAGCATCTAGTGCTTGCTACGTGTGAGCCGTGAACATGGGAGAGATGCACGGTGGTGAGCTGCCCTTCCTGCAAGCGTGCTTCCAGAGGTGCAGAACATCATGTTCGCTCACTGTGAGCTCCTCCTTGACATTCTTGTCATGCCCTCAGGCCACTTCTCAGGGAGGATGGTGTTCACCTCTTTGTATCCTACCCATCCGAGTCAAAGGTTGTCATAAAGATTGTTTTTCAAGTTAGATGACGATATATAGCTTATTAGAAGGTGCTACATTGCTGGAAGCCCTAGCTAAGGAAGACTTATAGCTTTTTATAACTGTTAATTTACAGTTGTTAGTAAAAAATAATAATAATTAGGAGGGCTGGAGACCTGGCTCAGTGGTTAAGAGCACTGCCTCCTCTTCTAGAGGTCCTGAGTTTAATTCCTGGCAGCCACATGGTGGCTCACAATCATTTCCAATGAGATCTGGGACACTTTTCTGGTGAGTAGGTGCACATGCAGGCAGAACACTGCACACACAATAAATAAAGACATCTAAAATTTTACAGTTGTTCATTACCAAATGAATTGTAAAACTGATACAGGAAAGCAGATATATCAGCTGCTGAGTACTGGCCCCAGCCTCAGTATTAACCAGGTCTCCCATGGCCAGGACACAGGTCAAGTCCCTTCATGTGCATACCCACCAGTGTTCACCCTGACAGTGTCTGCTGCAGGCAGCAGGAGTTCCCGGCTGTCCAGAGCAAAACCCATTCTCAGCACACTGTGATGTGCCTGCTTTCTGGGAGCACCCAGAGGAAGAGGGGCCTTCCAGCCTGTGGAGGTGAAATCTCATTTCAGTCCAGAGTTCAGCTTGTCTGGTTGGTTGGTTATGTTGCATGAACCATGAAAGGTACAGGCTGAAACTGGCTTCGAGTCGGTCGTGAGGGGAAAAGGACTCACTGACCTGGAGAAAGCCCAGGTGCTCATTGGTCTCCTCAGGGGATCAGGAAGTCTGGCAAGGAAAGGAAAACCGCACAGAGCAAACACCATCAGCCACATGTTCTACATCCTGCAGCTGTGAAGAAGAGCATAGCAAGTGTCAAACAGGGAGTGAGGGGCGGGGCAGGAGGGACTCCCCGTGCTGTGTGCAGATCCGCCTAGAAGAGCTGTATCTGCCACAATGACACATGCAGAGAGTGAGGGAGGCTCCGAGGGAAAAAGTCTTCCCTTAACCTGTGGGCTCTATTGGGCAGTCTTCCTTTCTCTAGTTTCTTCAAGCCCCTATTGAAGAGTAGCCTTGGCCAGGGTCCATCAGGGAAGTAAGGCTTTCCTTAAGGGAGTGATAACTTTTTATCTCGTAACGTGATGGGTGACAGCAGTCCACTGCCACAGCTCCAAGGCTTTTGGATCTCACTCAAGAGCTGTCCCAGCCTGAGATTTTTCAGTTGCTGCTGCTCAGCTGACAGCTACAAGCACCAGAGTGAAGAGAGGTCAAGGGAGGTGAAGAGAGCGTTCGCCATCAGGCACCGAAAATGTGCTGGGAATGAGAAGCTCGCGGAGCAGAACTGGTAGAAAGGTTTAATTAGAGACTGTGGAGCTGGTGAGAGCACTCCGTGGGTGAGTCCTCTGAGCTCCCTCTCAGGGGTAAGGACCTGAGTTACGAGTCCCCAGAACCTGTGTGATGCGGTCATGCTAGGAAGGTGTGCCGTGTGAGCTCAGTGTCCCCCACGGTGAGATGGGAGTGGAGCCAGGAGAATCCCTGGAAAGCTCACAGGCCGGCCTGCTGGGCGAGGGAACTGCCAAACAAGAGACCCTCTCTAAGCACGGTAGAAGGTGCGAGGCACAAGCGGACCTGCACTCAAGACATTTGAGCACACACAGAGTGGGAGAGACAGAAACAGTGGGTGGTAGGTGAAAGCTCCAAGACAAAGAGAGACTCTCCCTCCTGTACGCGAATAGAGGAGATTTAGCGTTAGGAAAACTTACTGTTCTGTTGCCATGGCTGGGTGGTTTGAATAAGAACAGCCCCTTACGCTCATATACTTGAATGCTTAGTTGCTAGGGAGTGGAACTGTTGGAAAGGATTATAAGAACTAAATGTACCTTTGTTGGAGAAATGCTGGGAGTGGACTTTGAGGTTTTAAAAGCCCGCTCAGGTCCAGGCCCAGTCCTCTCTCTCTTATCTCTGTCTCTTTCTTTCTGTCTCTGTCTATCTCTCCGTCTCCTTCTGTCTCTCTGTCTTTCTCTCTATCTCTGTCTCTCTGTGTATCTCTTTTCCTCAATTAGGATGTAAAGCTCTTACCTACTTTTCCACGCCTGCCTCTGTGCCTCTGTGCTCCCTGCCATGATGATAATGGACTAAACTTCTGAAACTTTAAGAAAATTCCCAGTTAAATGCTTTTAAGAGTTGCCTTGGTCATGGTGTCTCATCACAGCAGTAGAACAGTAACTAAGACAATGGTCAAGGGCACTTGGTAAAGGATGCATTTGGGTGGGGGGCTTTCAAAGGGTCAGTCTGTGATTGTCGTGGTAGGAGCGTGGCGGCAGGCGGAACTGGAGCAGTGGCTGAGAGCTTACATGCTGATCCACAAGCAAGAGTCAGAGAGGAAGAGAGACTGGGCCTGGCGTGGGCTTTTAAAAGCCCGCCTCTGGTGATTCAGCTCCTCCAATCAGGGCACACCTCCTAATTCTTCCCAAATAGTGCCACTAACTGTGGACTTGCAGGCATGCAAACGTATGAGCCTAAGAGGGTCATTCTCATCCAGACCCCCACACTTGGTCTTACCTCATGGGATGTATGTGTGGGCTTACTGTCTGATTAGGTAGTAAATTCCATGACACTGTTTGTCTTTCTTGAGACTGGACATTTGGAGTGAGGCACCAGGAATCATTAGGAGTTAGGCTCTAAGGTTTACATAAGGCATTGGGAGTCCCTGGGTCAGTCTTCAAGTAGTTGGGGTTGGATTATTGGAGACTGGGGCAGTTTGCTTGCCATTTGTGATGTATTTGCCTCCCAAGTAGAGCTACTTTTGTAGTGAGAATTCTGGATTTTTTTTTAAAACAAAACAAAACAACAAACACAGAATGTTTTCATTTTAATCCCAGGTGTGGGGATGTGTGGCTGCTTCACAGCAGCTGACTGTGATTTGCCTGGTGCTCTAGCAGAAGTGTGGCTCCACCAGCTTGCAGATACTTTCTGTAATTGTGTGACACTTGGAATTCTGGCAACTTTTCAGAGGGTATATAAATGCTAGGACCCCAGGAGGTGGGATCATTGGTGGTTGTTGGTCATTAAGGGGGTAGGGGAAGTTGGTTGCTGTTTGTTAGGAGTTCAAATCAAAGAAGAAAGAAATTAGATTCAAGGATCTCTCTCTCTCTCTCTCTCTCTCTCTCCCTCTCTCTCTCTTCCCCCCCCCCGTCTCTGTCTTCCCTCCTTTTTCTTTTCCTATCGAGTGATACGGGCTGAAACCAGGGGGTAAAGGGTGGGAAAAAGAACTAAAAGACCAGCTATGAAAAGCAAAGAGGAGAGAAATTCAAGGATCTCTCTGTCTCTCTCTTTCCCTCCCTTCTCTCTATCCTTCTTTCTCTCCTATCTAGTGACAGGGAGTGAATTGTGTGTGGGAGAGGGGGAAGAAGTATGGGAAAAAGAAGAACCTACGAAGTAGCAAAGACAAGCTACAGGGAATGCCATTTTTCTTACTAAGTTAGCACATATAGTTACCATATGGCCCAAATTTCTGGGTGTTTGTCCAAGACAAATAGAAACACAACTGTAGAAAGTCTTGTATTACAAGTAGCAGTTTTGTTCCTTTTCCCACTGGAGACCATCCAGATGTCCTGTAACCAGTGAACAGACATGGAGGGATGAATCTCCGATGCCTCCTGCTAGGTGACGGGAGCCAAACCCAACATGGTCTGAACTGTATGATTCATTTTGACAATGTTCTGGAAAAGGCAGCACCGTAGAGACAGTAACCAGACGGCGGCCACCAGGGCATGGCAGTGTCTGGGAGCATTAATTGCAGGACAGCCTAAGAGGAGAAGCTGGAGGGAGGGGCGTATTCTGTATGGCACAGAACCCAGAACAAGTTGCCCATCTGGATTCAAAACAGGAAAAGATGAAGCTGCTTCCGAGTTGCTGTATTATATCACTGGGTTTTAAAACTTGACCAACGAGTACTTCTTAATGGCGTGGATATCATCCCCGGCTGGATATCTTCCCTCTTCAGTGTTGGGATCTAATGAATAGACCCCATTTACTTACATCATTTATCAATAATATCTAGTTCCTCGGGTCATCTACTGTGTTTTCATTTCATTTTAGCATCAAATCCCAGAGTCTCCCTGGAAGCTCTCTTCCCCTGGCTTCTCCCTGCCCCCAGACCTCTCGTCCACTCTTCTGTCTGGCTCCTTTTAGTCCCACTGCAGGCTCGCTCTCTGTTTTACAGTTGTGTGATGGACTGTTGAGTGCTAGTACCTAGGGGAGACAGAAGCGTTGTCCTGGCACGAGGAAGATGGCTGCATGAGTGGAATTCGATGATCTATTTGTTGCTCAAGTTGACTTTTGATTCGTAAATATTAGGACCCCCCCCAAAAAAAGATATGATTTATGGTTCTTACAGTCAGTGTTAGCTTTGAAGGAGAGGCATTTGGAAGCAAATTTTTCTTTTCTTTCTGTTTTATAAATTTATTTTTTATAATTTATTCACTTTATATCCAGATTGTAGCCCCTCCCTCTTTCCCCCTATCTCCTTCTCCTAGTCCACAGAAAGGGACTCCTCACCTGCTATCTGACCTTAGCCTATCAAGTCTTATCAGGACTGCCTGAATCCTCTGCCTCTGTGATCTGGCAGGGCCCCCCTCACCAGGGGGAAGTGAGACCAAAGAACAGACAACAGAGTCCATGTCAGAGACAGCCCTGCTCCCCTTACTAGGGAACCCACATGAAGACTGAGATGCCTATTGGCTACATCTGAGCAGGGGTCTAGGTCTTCTCCATGCATGGACCTTGGTTCTGGAAGCAAGTTGTTCATCAGTAAATCTGTGTCTTTTACTTCTGTTGGGTCTGACTTATTTTTTCAACTCACTAGGTAAGTCAGAGCCTACCTGTTTGAAGGTCTGGGTTCTATCCCTAGCACTGTGGAAAGAGAAACAGAACCTTATTCCTGTCTTACCTTCAGTTATGGTGAATTTCTAACCTACAAATCAGTGTTCATAAGAAACTCGGTGAGAAGTGATAGGGAGCATAAGAAGAAAAGCAAAATCATCTTACTGTGATTTACACTGTGGTGTCTACATTGCTGGCTGCTTTTTTATTTACATGAATATGCCTATAGAATATCTGTGTTATCTTTTAATGCATTAAAACTTGATTTTCCCCCCATTTCTAAGCAGTTTTCTACCTTATGGTTTTTGGAGACTATATAATATGCTTAAAATTATCAACATATTTCTGTAATAGGCAACTTTATTATTCTGTGAGGACATATATAGTCATTCTTTTATATTTTTATCAGCATAAAAATATTAGGTTTCAGTATGACAACCTTCAAATGAAGTTTGTGTTTACTGATTATCCTCCCTACTTCTCCCCCACCTCCTTTCCCCTTGCTAGGATCGCCCCTAACTGCCTTATTACACTTTCATGTCACATGTCCCTCTGTCCTTCTACCCCTTTTTTGCTTTAGCCTCTCATCTCCAATTTAGTTTCATCCCTGTTTGTCCTGTCCCCCAGGTTCAGTACATCATATTAGTTTCTCCTATAAATTTTCTCCTATAAATGAGTTGGAGAGTTATCTCAATTTTATTCCTATGATGTAATTTGTTTCTGGTATGGGGTTTTTGTTACTTGACATGAGGTATCATTGAATTTTGTAGTATTTGCATCTGTGATTATATTGTTCTTCCTAGGCATATTGTTTTATACCTCAAGTTTAGTTTCTTGATAATAATTGCCATGAACTGACCATATGATAATTAATAACTAATTTTAAAGATAGTTGTGGACTTACTAATGGTTTTATATATATTTTAAAAAACTTATGTTTGTGACTGCGATATTCTATGGCTTTTTTAAAAGTTTTCTTTCAACTTGTAAACTCACCTTGTGAGAACACTGAAATTTAGCAGAGCCTCGGCTCTGTTAAAAGCCTCACCATTGCAGGCTTTTCTTGATTTGCAATACTTTGTTTGATTTCTTTCTTGTTAAAACCCATTTTGGGTAGACCTGCCTTCAAAGTTCAGTGGTCAACAAAGAGGGAAAGCCCTTTCCTTTCCTCATTCCATCCTTTGAGTACTGAGTTAGTGGAACACAGTGGGCAGGATACAGGCGTCATCTTTTGGCGACTTTCTTTTCTGCTTGCAGATATCGCTGTGGTGGAGATGAGCGATGCCTTCCGGCAGCCGTCCTTGTTTTATCATCTTGGAGTGAGAGAAAGCTTCAGTATGGCCAACAACATCATCCTCTACTGTGATACCAACTCCGACTCTCTTCAGTCCCTGAAGGTAATGCCCTCATTCACTCAGCATTTAACTTAAACACCAGCAGTGAGGGAAGTGTTTCTGTCATCCAGAACATCTTCAGTGCCTCATGTCTGTGCAAAGTTATTTTTGTTAGTGGGATAACCTTGTGAAGTCTGTCTAACTGAATATAAAAATGTGGTCACAAACACATAGAGACACTTTGTGTGGGCTTCTGAATTCCAGGTCAAATGTCAGCCAGTAAGGTCGTGTCAGTAAGTCATCAACTGTGCTCATGGTGACGTGTGCCTGAATCTCACCTCTTAATATATAATTAAAATAAATAAGTATTAATTAAAATAAAAATAACCTAAAAATAAAAAGATCTTGAGACAGGAGGATTTTGAGTTCTAGGTTGGTCTGGTCTACATAAAAGATATCCTGTCTCAAAACACCAAAAACAGAACAATCATCCTACAGTAACAAAACTGACAAAACAGAAGTATCAGTCCAAACCTTTGAGAAAAAAAGCTCACGAGATATGCCAGGCCTAAGCGGACCACTGAGGACTTCACTGTGCTCTAAGAGTATGCTTGCTGCTTAAAAGTGCTTTCAGTAGAACAACTCATTGCATATCCCAGAAAACTGGACACTTCATTTCAACTAGGACAGGAGAAGACAGCCGAAAGTTTGCTTTCTATAAAACACTTGACTGAAAGGCTCTTGCCATGAGAGGTGTAGTGCCACACAGCTTTATTTCCAGCACTCGGGAGGCACAGGCAGGTGGTTCTCTGTGAGCTCTAGGCTAGCCTGATTGATCTACGTAGCAATCTCAGGGACAGCCAGGGCTACGTAGTGAGAACCTGTCTCAAAAACAGCAGAAAAACTATAAAGGGCACTTTCCAAGCAGGTGATTTTTCCACTGTACCATTCTTTGAAAAGCTTACTGTAAAGTGCTGGGTCTGAGATCACTCATTTCATTTGTAAAACCTGCAGTGAGCTTCATGAGGCCTTTTCTCATCTCTAGTTTCCAGTTTCTAAATCAGAGTCAACCCTGGGAAATGGAGCCTTAGAATCCAGAACATGGCTCAGAAACTGTATCAAGGCATCCAGTCAAAATCTATGGAAAAATCTCAGTAACAGCTTTCCTTTATCTAAATGCTAAGGCATACACAGCATTGCTTTCTCTGGATGGCCTGCAGAATTTCATCAAGCAAACACATTTAACTGCCTGCCAGGTGATCATTGTTCTGGCCGTGAGAGGCACAGCCCAGCTCAGCTCAGCCCTAAGATCACACCTGCTTGGCCTAAATCTACCCCCCCCCCCCCGGAATAATCATTTGAGAAACCTCTACTTAATTTTCTTTCATATTCAACTTTTGTCTCACTATGTGTTGATTTGTACCTTTTTTTGTTTTCTGCTTTTGTTATATTAGCTGTTGATGAGAGAGTGGGATTCTTTCACTTACTCTTGGTTTTTTCTTGTTTTGTTTTGTCTTGGGATCAGGCTCTTTCTGGGTTTTGCATTGGAGCTGGCTTTCGTGCAGTGTGATAGACAGGAGTCCAGTCCCGTTCTCCCACCTGCGGCCAGCCGGCGTTCTTAGCCCTGGGCGTTGAAGCTGCTGTCTTTTCTCCAGTGTGTTTTTTACATCTTTGACAAATAGCAGGTTGTAACTATGTGTGTGGAGGACAGAAGACGCTCTTAGAAACTCTCTAATTAAAAGAAAAATAAAATAAAGACAGGGTCTCTCATTGAGAGGCAGCTTGCCAAGTCACCTAGGCTGGCTGTCTGGCAAGCTCCAGAAATTATCCTGTCCTTTTTTTTTTTTTCTAAATACTGAGATTACAATTGCCCAACAGCACACCTGTCTTTCTTTCTTTTTAATGTGGGTTTTGAAAGCTTATCATCACAGCCAGATTCCTTATTTAGGCAGTTTCTGACAAGACGGTCTGGCTGCAAAGGGTGGAAATAATAGAGAGCAGTTGCTGGAGCCTCAACAGTGTCCTCAGTCCTCAGAAGTTCTGTGCTGAGAAAACGGGGGTGTTTGCGGAGGGGCCAGTTGCTGCTTGACTTTATTTATATTGTAGTTTGCACTAAGTGTGACTGGGCTCTGCCCACTGTCTCCCACCAGAAAGTAGAGCAGCAAAAACAGCGTATCATGGAAGAGGCAAATAAGACAAATGCAGCCTCTCCCTCTACTCCGGGTGGATGGAGTTAGAGAGCTGTTCCCTTCGCTCTGGCTTCGCTTACATATGCGCCTTGGACACCAAGGGAAATGAGCAGAACCTGCTTCATTTTCGTTTGCTCCTCAGTGTTAGAGGCAGCAATTTATGTTGGCATTGAATTCTCAAAAAGAAATCGTAGGAAAAAAACCTTAAAATGTAGGCTCCTTAAAAAAACTAAGTTAAAAGAAACTAAAAATTCTTAAAAATCTAGAGATGAATTGTTTAAAAGGATATTCAGAACCTAATCATGTCATGTATTTGTGGTAAATTTTATAATTATTTATGTTTTTAATGAAGATGATTTTTTTAATACGGTAGTCCTGATCATGTTTTTTCTTCCCCCAACTCCTACCAGCTCCTCCCTACCTCTCTACCCATGTACCTCCACACCCTTTTCTTCTCTCTCTTTTTAGAAAAAGGGAAACAAACAAACAGACAAACAAACAAAAACTAGAAACACATACATACACACACATGCAAAAAGTAAGCCCACAGATTAAATCACTTAGAAGAAAAAGTGGGGAAGAGCCTTGAACTCATTGACACAGGAGACAACTTCCTGAACAGAACACCAACAACACAGGCTCTAAGAGCAACAATCGATAAATGGGACCTCATGAAACTAAAAAGCTTCCGTAAAGCAAAGGACACTGTCATCAAAACAAAACGACAGCCTACAGATTGGGAAAAAAAATCTTCACCAACCCTGTATCTGACAGAGGGCTAATATCCAGTATATATAAAGAACTCAAGAAGTTAAAAAGCAACAAATCACATAATCCAATTAAAGAATGGCGTACAGAGCTAAACAGAATTCTCAATAAAGGAATATTGAATGGCAGAGAAACAATTAAAGAAATGTTCAGCATCCTTAGTCATCAGGGAGATGCAAATCAAAACAACCCTGAGATTTCACCTTACAACCATCAGAATGGCTAAGATGAATAACTCAAATGACAACACATGCTGGAGAGGATGTGGAGAAAGGGGTACCCTCCTCTACTGCTGGTGGGAATGCAAACTTGTACAATCACTCTGGAAATCAATCTGGTACTTTCTTAGACAATTAGGAATAGCACTTCCTCATGATCCAGATATACCACTCCTAGGCATATATCCAAAAGACACTCAAGTATACAACAAGGACATATGCTCAACCATGTTTGTAGCAGCTTTATTTGTAATAGCCAGAAGCTGGAAACAGCCCAGATGCCCCTCAGTTGAGGAATGGATACAGAAATTGTGGTACATCTGCACAATGGAATATTACTCAGTGATAAAAAACAAACAAACAAGGAAATCATGAAATTTGCAGGTAAATGGTGGGAACTGGAAAAGATCATCCTGAGTGAGGTAACCAAGAAGCAGAAAGACACAGGGTATATACTCACTCATAAGTGGATACTAGACATATAATATAGAATAAATATACTAAAATCTGTACACCTAAGGAATCTAATCAGGAAGGAGGACTCTAATTAAGATGCTCAATCCCCATTCAGAAAGGCAAAGAGAATGGATATCAGAGGAGGGAGAAAACAGGGACCAGGACAGGAGCCTATGACAGAGGGCCTCTGAAAGATTCTACCCTGCAGGGTATTGAGGCAGATGTTGATACTCATAGCCAACCTTTGGGCAGAGTACAGGGAATCTTATGAAAAAAGTGGGAGATAGAAAGACCTGGAGAGGACAGGAGCTCCACAAGGAGAGCAACAGATCCTAAAAGTCTGGGCACAGGGGTCTTTTCTGAGACTGAATACTCCAACCAAGGACCACTCATGGAGATGGCCTGGAACCCCTGCACAGCAGTAGCCTATGGCAGTTCAGTGTCCAAGTGGCCTCCATAGTAATGGGCACAGGGACTGTCTCTGACAGGAACTGATTGGCCTGCTCTTTGATCATCTCCCCCTGAGGGGGGAGCAGCATTACCAGGCCACAGAAGAAGACAGTGCAGCCACTCCTGATGAGACCTGATACACTAGGATCAGAGGGAAGGGTGGGAAGACCTCCCTTTTCTGTGGACTGGGAGAGGGGTAAGGGTGGGGAAAAGGGAGGATGGGATTGGGAGGGGAGAAGGGAGGGAGGTACAGGGGGGGATACAAAGTGAATAAACTGTAATTAATAAAAATAAAAATAATTTTTAAAAAGTTCAAAAGCAGAATCTACAGTGTACAAGCAAAAGTCCAGGGAGCCAAAAATAAAAATAAAAATAAAGTCCAAAAAAAGCCACATGAGACAAAAAGTCTCATACCATCGAGTTCATTTTGTGCTGACTGGGGTCTGCCCTCAGTGTGGTTAGTATGCCCCTGAGAAAGAAACTATTTTTAAAAACTTTTTTCACGCTGAGAAAGGGAAGTTGATTCTTTCACAATTTTCTTTAAATACCCTGTGAACTTTACATACCTCCTAGTACTTACAGACAAGCGTGTATGCGGAGAGTTATATTTCTGTGAAAATAGGGAATGCTAATCGGCATTAACTCCTGGCTTATTGCATGCATTTGAGATGGTCCAGGATCGCCCAGTGTGTGGGAGAGGATGTCTGGACTCCACCGCCTGTGGTGCAGATGCATGCACTCAAAAAGAAGGTCCTCCCCATCCTCCAACAGCACAATAACTGATTCTTCCAAAAGAGAGAAAGGGACGGACAGCAGATTACAAGAAGGGCCACACACAGTTATAATGTGCAAGCATCTGGACTTGCACAGAGTGTAAAGTCAAAGACGGGCCAAGAGGTGGAACTTAAGTACTTCCTTAAGGGAAGTGAGGGCTATGTTCAGTTTTAGAGGAGGATGGATCGTTTTCCTGCCTTCAGACTGTGTGTGTGTGTGTGTGAGTGCTTGCACATAGGTACAGTGTGCATATGGAAGCCGAAGGTTGATGTATACCTTTTTCATTCAGGTAGGGTGTCTCAGAAAACCCGGACCTTGCCAGCTAGAGACAAAAATGACAGATGGGCGGCATTTACAGGATTCTGGGGATCTGACCTTAAGTTCTCACACCTGCGTGGCAGGCCCTAAATGCTGAGCCATTTCCCCAGCCTTGAGTGCAGTGTTTGTGTTGTTTTCAGAGTGAGGAAAACAACATGCCAGGACCTGTTGGCGTGCAGATACTCTACCACGGAGCCATCCTGGGCATCGAATAAAACAGACTTTTAGGGTTGATAAACAGGCCCAAGAACAGACATTAGCCTGGGCTGTAGTTTACCTGGACTGTGAATATGGCTTGTGGTGTCAACTCCAGACTTTCTTCCTGCTCAGTGATCTGCTAGAGGATCTGGGCTTTACATTAGAGGAGAGGGGAGAAAGAGTGAGTGAGAGAACACACACACACACACACACACACACACATACCCCGACACACCCAGCCTGGCACTGTCATCCTGCTTTATTGTTTCTCTGAGTTCCAACAACCATTTCTTTCATCACCAGAAACTCTGTGAAGACAAAACCCGTAGCTCTTGTGCTTGTCTTTTTTCTGTTCCCTCCCTTCATGTGGGGTCACCTCCCACCCACATCTGATCTGCTTGTACAACACATTAGAATGAAAAATAAATAAATATTGCACAGCATCAGATGCTTGGGATGAAAAGCTGCTGCAAAGCCTCGGGCGTGGATCCTTGGTAGAGAGCTGCCGTTGAGGCCCTGCATCAGAGTCAGACCTGAAACCATCCAGATGGCAGGACCGTGATAAGTAGGGCATGCACATGCTGCTGGCAGCCAGGGACATTGGCAAAACTTCTAAAAGAGCAATTTTGCAATGGCTAGTAATGTCTGACATACTGAGATGGGCAGTTTTGACTCTGGATATGTATTGTAGAAGACATGGCTTATGTGGGTAAGGAAATATCAAGAAGGAATATGTAACATAGTTTATAATTCCCCTTCTTCTCAGAAGAAATAGTCAATATCTCGTAGGGGAATGACTGAGTACCTTTTGGTAGTTATTTAGTGGAGTATTGTAGAGCAGCTGGAATGTTGAAGTCTGCATTGGTATATTTCACAGTCATATGTAAAATCATATTATATGTTTATGACCTCATATCAGCCGTGCAAAACGTAATGATGTGCATGAGAGTGTGTCATACACATTTGCATTAGGAATGAATAGAAGCATGCTTGGGGATTACAAGCAGCATTCAGAATAATTACCTCTGTGGAGTGGAGGAGAGGAATGGAGTTGAGGGGTGAGAAGTCATAAACATAATACAGGTTCATGTGGTAGATAGGGAAGGTATATGTGGATATGCTAGACTTTTATATACTAGAAACACTTAATAATTAATAGTTCTGAAGGAAATGATCGTATATGCCTTGTTCTCTATGTACACCAGGGTAACTGCATACACTTTGCATACGTTTTGAGCGTTTGAACTCCCAACTATTTTTAGTTTCTTTTTCCTTGTGTTCTGGCTGTGATTTGAAGTTTCAGATGTGTCTTCTTCTCTTTCTGCACGAACTTCTGCTTTTCCCCCAATTCCTCCATTGCGTTGGAAACGCACCTGTGATGGCTCTGATGATCGTCGCTTAGCGGAGAAGTCGGCTGTGTTTTTCTCTTGAGCCATTGCCCGGAAAGCGCTTTCTGGACCCTTGTCTATGGCGGTCTGAGTCCTTGCCCCGTACTCTTTCTGCGGGATGCGGAGGCCCCTCAATGGCCCCTACATGCTCTCCTTGCCTCAGTACACTATTATCTTTTAGTTGGCATGTGATCAGCATCTCTCTAGAAGCGACACTAGATATCTCATGTGCCCAAACCCAAATGTATAACAACTCCATTGTCTCTTAAACATCAGCTGCATACACCAGCAGCGCAGTTCCTAAAAACATTAAAAATAGATTCACAGCATGATCCAGCAGACTTACCACTGGCTGTGTACACAAGAGGATTAAAAGCAAGGCATGAAAGAAATATTTGTATGCCCGTGTTTCTAGGAAACGTTAATCGTTGTAGCTGAAAAGAGGGAGTGGCACAGATTCTGTTGATGGAGGACTGGGTGAACAAAATGTATGTACAAATGATGGATTATTAGTCACTCCCGACTGCCACATGCTGCAGTATGGATAAAACTTTGCTTGATTATCACTATTGCTCCTTCAGTTAATTCTGTGCCATCCTTGACCTGTGACCTTTTTCTGCAGATATAGAGGGACTTAATTTTTTTTATTAACTTTGTATATAGAGTTGAACATTAAATCTGATTTTCAGAAACATACTTACATATAACTGAAGTAAATAGATGTTGTTTAGAAGTAGTTATGATACCGTATTATAAAATTTGATATTTATGGTAGTTTATAGAAAGTTAGAACTTTCTAACTTTTTATTTTTTCTAACTTTTTATTTTTTTTCAGGTGTAATTTTTATTACACCTACTTTAAGTTTAAACTGAATTCTTACCTGTGGTGTGAAAAGGCAGTCAGATTCCAAAATGCTGTTTAAACTTACAAAAACACACTTTTCCCCCCAATCATGCAATACTGCTTCCTTCTCTTAAAAGCTTTATCTTTCTGGAATTTAACTAAAAATTCAATTATACTTAAAACTAAATTTTAATTTTCCAAAGACATATGACTCTTAGCTTACTAATGGAGTTCTCCAGCACTTTAAATATACCAACTTAGTTGGTCGTACAAAGTGTTCACTTGTGAAAGCTTCTTTAAAGTCACTTAAAAATCTGACCCCTGCAAACCTCTTGCAGTTAGTACACTGGAAGCACTGGCCCCGCCCTGTAAACAGCACTGCCTGTGGACGCTTCAGCCAAACCCCGGTGTGGTTCCCTGTCATCTAGAACTAACGGTTTGAGAGTTGGCATTTTGGCCTGTACATACTGTATCACAGGAACCTCTCTATGCCGTACACTTGCGAAGGATGTCACGAGAAGCCCTTTTGTTGCTGAAAGAGGAAACCTTTTGTTTCCTTCACTTTATTTCAGAATTACTTTCATCTGAGCTGTAATCATTTCTTATCAGACTTGGGAGGAAGGCAATTTGGGGTAAGATCAGAGAGACCATATGTACACCAGGGCTTCATGGAGATTTTTCTCTAACGATCTTAAATTCATAGAAACTCAGCAATGTTTCGACTTTTAAGGTATTGACGTTACACTGTGTAATGCCCACTCCCACACCACCTGCCCACCCATCCGTCTGGCCTCTTATTGCCATGTATCAAAGGAAAGACAGGTGAGCTGCACAGGAACTGGAAGGTACCCTTACGTCCATGAGTTGACGCCAGTCACTGTCATCATTTGGAAAGACTCCTGTTAGAGGACATGAGTTTCAGTATCCTAAAGGGTAGAAGAGGCAGAGCAAACCATCTTGTCCGTTATACAATGGTCCTTTCTGTGGAATCTGGTCTTCATGGCAGTTCAACCCATCATCCTGTGTGGGTCCCTCATCTTTGAAATCACGAGTGATTTCCTATGCCAAGTGTGACTTTGTGTATAGAAAAAATCATTATACCTATATATGCTCAAGTATACAAGAAGGACATTTGCTCAACCATGTTCATAGCAGCCAGAATGTGGAAACAACCTAGATGTCCCTCAGCAGAGGAATGGACACAGAAATTGTATATTTACACAATGGAATACTACTCAGCTATTAAAAACAAGGAAATCATGAAATTTGCAGGCTAATGGTGGGAACTAGAAAAGATCATCTTGAGTGAGGTATCCCAGAAGCAGAAAGACACACATGGTATATACTCACTTACAAGTAGATATTAGACATATAATATAGGATAACCATAAAATGAATACCTATAATGTTTTAACAATATAGTTTTTTTTTACAACAAAGCATAAATGTGCACTAGAACAATTCGGCTGAAGTAGGTGTCCCTGAAAGAGAAGGGTTGTGGCAGAAGAAGGAGAGTTAGTGACAGCAGCGCAGTACAGAGTGGCGTTTGTGCTGGGAAGTTGAGTTGTCAGTGCTGTATGGGTAAAACGTCACGAGATGGAACTGAATGAATGACTGCCAAAGGCAGAGTTCTTCCAACAGGATTTTTTTTTTAACATGAAAAAAAAATGATAGGGAGGAGGAGGGGGTAGCAGCACAGAATGTCTTCTTTTCAGCTTCGGTGGAACAGAACTTGATTTTTGACACCGATTGGTTTGAGTGAAAGATTCCTCAGATTCCCCAACCATGAACAGCACAGGTGTAGAGTGTCCCTAGATCTGACAGGTAGGAATTAAGTTGTTTGCCTCGATGTGATTAATACCTCATATTGCATACAGCTTTTAAGTACATGTGGATAACTTCACAAATTTACATCACTTAGTTTTAACATATGATCTAGCGAGACAGACAAGTTAAGCACTCACTGTCTGGATTAGGTAGAAAAGATTTTTTACAGTTAAGAAATTAGCCCAGGGTTACACACTTTAGGGCACATGGCAGCTGCTGAGTGCCAGGGTGATGAGTCCTTCCTTCCTTGAGTCATCCTACGGCTCATAGTTTATCACAGTGCCTGCATGGTTTGCAACGCAAGCTCAGGGCACAGGAGAACAGTTCTGCAGGGAAGTGGCACGTGGGCTCAGGCCAACAGAGGCCTTGGTGATGTACCACAGAGCCTTTGACTCCTCAGTCCTCACCATCACTTCTCTCCCCGGCTCCTTCCTTTTCTATGTCTGGTGCCAAAGCATGGACAATGGAGAGGTAGCTATTTTAGGGAAGTGAGGATATAACATAGTTCATTCAACCAGCTTCTAGGCGATAGACATTTAAGGTGTCTCCTGCCTCTGTGCTTACCCTGTACCAGTTCTAAAATCACTCAGCATGAAGACTTTTGAAGGGGATAGAGGTACAGCACACAGAGTTATCGCCCAGCATACAAGGAGCTCTAGGTTTAGTTCCCAGCACCACACAAACTGGGTGTGGTAGCACACTCCAGCAGCAGAGGCCGTCCTTGGCTACATAGTGCGACCAGTCTTGGTTATATCGGGATTCTCCCTCAAAACGAAAAAGAAAAACAAATTACAGTTGGCCACTAACGGTCACAGCACACAGTTCTTTGTTTGGTGGCTCACCTTTTCACTAAGGCATGAGATCATATTCTTTTCTTATTTCTGGGTCAGAAAGAACTTCCTGCTTTTCAAATACCTCTTTGGTTCTCTCATATATATATATGGCTCCAAGTGAACCATCTTCTTTGGTTCCCAATGGTAGTAGTTAGTGATTTTTTTCCCCCATAAGCTCCTACTTTCCATCTGTCTCCAGGCAGAATACCCACCTGTAGTTTTCTGTTGTGTGCAGCTCAGCTTCTGACACACCTTAGCTGGCGTCCGGTTCTATACGAATACCTTCTATGAGAAACCATAGCTTATGTTGTTTGTATCTCTCTTCTGCCTTTTAGCTCACATGTGAGTTCCTTTATAGTTGTTACCTCTCACTGCTGTGATAAAGTATAAACAAGAAACAAAGTGTGGGAGAAAGGATGTGTTTCAGCTTGTGATTGAGGGGATGCTCCGTCAATGCTGAAGTTCATGGTAGTCGGAGTATGAGGCTGGAAATCCTCACAACAGCAAGGGAAGAGATGGGGAGAAAAATAGATAGGCAAGTAGGTAGGTAGGAGATGATGGACAGACAGACGACAGACAGGCAGATAGAGATAGTCCCTTCTGCAGGTTACACAGCCTCTTGGAATAGTACCACTCCTAAGGACCAAATGTTTAAGCACATGAGCTGCTAGGGGCCACTCACACTCACACCATAACAGGATATGTATATTCTTGTATGTTCACACAGACTTAGGTTCTTTTAAATCCTAAAAAGTCGATTTGTTTGGTTTGAAATAAAGTCTTCTTGACTCTGAAGCCCAGGATGGCCAGGAACTTGCTGTGTATCTCAGGCTAGCCTAAAATGTGTAGCAAATCTCCTGAATTAGCTTCCCTGAGTGTTGGGATTAGGGGTGTGAGCTTGCTTGCAAGTGCTTTGTACCAACAAGATGTTGAGGAACTGAAGGGTAAGCACACACACACACACACACACACACAGGTCCGCCTCCCCCTGTTGTATCAGATACTGGCCACTTCGCTGGGCTCTGTTTCTGCCCTCACCTTGCTTTATCTGGCTGTTCTCCTTAGGCAGATGGTCTCTCAGAAAGACTCCACACTGCCTTACATTTCCTGTTTCCATGACAACACACATACCGTCTTTCCTAGTTTGCAGTCATATTTTCTATTTTTTGAATCCTGAGTCTGTCTACCACGGCCTTTTCCACATCCACTCCCCAGTGTCTTTGGTTACTGCAGTGTCTAGTAATAACAGGTGTAATAGTGAACGCCTTGTGCTAAGAACTTTGGTGAGGAAAAGCCGCACATCTAAATTATTTTCATGAGCTCACTCCTTGCAACCTAGGAAACAGAGATATTGTCTGTTTACTGTATTTATCCCATTACGTGTCTCATTGAAAAACACAAATTACACTCACTTTTGTTGCCAGTTGTCCTTGTTATCCATGTTTGAGGTCACTGGCCAAAATACCCTTTGTTATTTCCAGGTCCCTAGCATGAAGTGCTCTGTTTATTACCCCAGGCTGTGAGAGAGGCCATGCTTAGGGAAGGGCAGCTCTTTTCTCCAGAAGTGAGTCCTGGTTACTGTGTTTGCGGGTCTGTGCATGCTTGTGTGGTACCATTAGAATGCAGACATTTTTGTGTTCTCCTGTCCCCCCTAGGTTTTAAAATTTTAGTAGGAAGAAACATAAATATATAACTTTTGACTGCAAACATAAATGTTTTTACAGTGTTCCTCTGATATTTCTGGTTTCTAATATAAATGTTAATACAAATTTACCTGCTTATGGTAGTTATTAAGGGCCACGGGTTTTTGTTTGCTAAGATTTTTTTCTCTCTCTCTTTTTTTAGGAAATCATTTGCCAGAAGAATACTGTGAGTATTTTATTTAACTTTCCAAAAACTTAAATCTTTTCATTTCTGTTCATTAACCTGTTATTTTAAATCTTCATAGATTATCAATTTTTATTTCTTTTAGCCCTTTATAGAGCTTCTAATATATTTATATAAACACCATTATATTCTCTAACTTATCATAGTGAAATATAATTATGTTTTAGAAAAAAACTTTCAGAGTACATTCAGTGGTATGGAGCTACAATTGGCATTATCAAGGCATATAAGAAAGTAATATATGTGTGTTTACATAGTATCCACATATATCAACATATGGAAAATATATACATATATATGTACATATGTATAATATATAAATATATGTAACACTTATTGCCTGTACTTCTAGTTGTTTGTCATGTATTTTCGTCTTTGAGGCATCCAGGCAAACTCTTAGGTTGGCTTTTTGTTTTGTTTTTGTGTTTGTTGTGCTTTTGCTTTTCATAGTGCTGTAGACTGAATCCATGGCCATGTCGTGTTAGGCAAGCATTCCACCTCCAGGCTAAATCCCCAGCTCCTATTCCTAAGCACTGAAGTCTTTCTTTGAGATCACTCTACAGAACACTAACCTCTCACACAGAAATCAGTTAATATGAAAACCAGAGACATTTCGAATTTTAACTTTAAAAAGACTACATAAAAAATGTTGAACTATTACAGTAGAAATGGGAACAGCCATGTCGTCCAGTGGTTGTATATTTTATCTTGGAAGATAGGACAGTGTTTAAGTGCCCTAAAACAGATACACAGCTATAGTTTAGAGTGAAAATAGTATGTACTTAAGACCACATATGACTTCACATGTGATGATGAGATTAATGTTACAATTGGTGGTTTTTCTTTGGGTCAGGAAACTTAAAAATCTGGTTAAGATTTGACCACGAGGAAGACTCATTGCAGCATGGATAATGTTGCCACTATAAACTTTGACCTCTACCATCTCATTAGGAAATGAGCACTTACCACACCATACTTCCATGCAGTGTAACAAATTTTACTCAGCAGGTGTTGATTGAACATGAACTGTATGCCAGAACTTGGGCTTGGTGCCTACCAAGAAGACTCAAGAAGTGGGAGAGAATGAAAACAGTCCTATTTTTAACTGCTGTGTGAGATGAAAAAGTGGGAATGCTACAGTGCAACTATGTAAGGAGACTGAACAAATAATCAAGCATACGTTTTAGGAAATTAGGACAACATGACCCGAGGCAGAGATGGTGGTTTTTATATCAAGGTCTGTCAGAGGTGGGAGCATTGGAGAAGCTTGAGCACATGCTCTATGATCAAGCTGCCTGTTGATTTATCCGATGTGATCTGGGGACAAGATGTCTTTAAAAACTGATTTGTGCACACCTCTTTCACATGTCCGAATGCTACAACCATTTCCTTCGAGGTGTTTGAAGGAATATAATTTTGTTTTCTGCATATAGTTCTTAAAGAGTGAAAAGCAAGATCAGCATTCTTAATCTTTAAAACGAACAAAGATAGAATTAGATTAAGACTAGCTTTTGGTGGCTTTTCTGTGCTTTGGATGTGATCAAGTACAGGTTTGAGATTTTGAATATCAGCATTTTACACACACACACACACAAATGTATCATGTTGCATCCTTTTTCCTTTTTCCTGCTTGGGCCGTGGCTCTCGTCAAAGGATTAAGTTAGGTGGTTGTGCTCTGAGATCCAGGTAGCATCATAGGACAGGTTTTGTTATCCGTCTTCCTTACTGCTCTCCCATCACTGTGTGTGAAGGGCAACGTGCTTTGATTTAAAACCCAAATCCTCACCTCTGGAAGTTCATTCCATAGCCTGACAGTCGGTCTCATTTCTGCCTCGCTGCCGACACCCAGGTGCTTCAAAGCATAACATGCTCATAAGTAATTAACTCTGGCAATAAACACATTTGGCACCTCTCATGCTTGCTGTCACTTGGGTCTTGTGAAGGTGATATTGGGGGTCAGGGGGAGAGCAGGTGTACCACCCTGTGAAGGGCATGTGAGAAGGTTAATTCACCCCAACAGCAACCACGCGCACCACAGATGGGCTAGAATCTTAACTATACCAGGACCAGGAGCTGGATCCAAGGCTCTGTCACCTGACCGGTTTCTTGTGTTGCCATCTTGTGAGCACAGAGGTTGTGACGGTGGGGCCCTGCTCATCTTTTTCTGTGCAAGTGTTGAGTTAATGTTTGCTCTTGCCTGTTGGGGCAGAACACAGAGAGCACATCCTCTGTCCATGTACTCTGGAGGCTGGGACTCCTAGTGCTCTCTTACTGGAACAACAGCATTTGTCACAGGTCCAGTCCAGTGCTCAGCCCTTGATGCTTTTCCCTACGGGTTTTCTTTCAGAGGTCCCTGACATTTCATATAATACCCTGATCCGTGTTTACATTCCCATCACACACCCCAAACCCCTTGTGGAAATTTTTGCGCTCATTTCCAGCCTCCTGATCTAGGGAATCCATACTCCTTAGAAGTGAGCGCCCCGCTGGAACCCACTGTCAGGTTCAGTCTCCAGAGGTCTTCCCACAGCTTAGCTGGAGATCAGCCAGGTTCTGTGTGGACTTGTTACCTGGCGCGCCTCAGAGAGCAGCACGCTTATCAGTGGTTCTGTACCTGCATGCTGAACTCTCGCTTTCTGCTAATGTAACTGTTCTTTTAAAGAAGCCCTACTTGGATTTGCCTTTGGCTTCTTCTTTCTGTGTTTATGTGGCTGTTTTCCCTGACCCATGTGATTCTCCTTTTGGGGCTGACCTCATACTAATCTCTTCTCCATTCCCACCGTTCCTGACTGATTGTGCCATGCAGCTTTCTGTCTCCTTTCCTTAAATATTGGTTCTTTCGCTCCATCCTGTTTACCCAGAATGCCAAAGTGCACAGCCACTGTTGTGTTGTCTTCCCTGGATCCTCTGTTGATTCTTTCCTGCTCAGAACATGTAGTTGAAAATCTTTAGCTCGCCTTTGGGTTCCTTCCTTGAATCCTAAACTGCAATCAGATTTGCTTACCCAGGGTTGTACAGTCCAGTTCCCTTTGTCATCTTCCCAACAGTGCTTTTGTTGGCACAGATATCCCCTTGTTTGGCATAATCTGGAAACTGCTAGGTCAGCCAACCCAAGTCTCAGTGATTGAAGGGAGAAGGCGCAGGCTGCAGCTAGCAGAAGGCAGGACGTGCAAGGGTCAGACTCCTGTGGACAACAGTGTGAGCCTCGTCTTCGCCACAGGCTCTGTGGTGGGGCTTCTTGCAGCTGTGGGAACACATGTGATGTAGGTGTTCGGGTAGAGAAAGGATGGCAGGCGATCCGTGTGGAGTGGATCAGGGAAGCCATTGAGAACCAGTTGTAGAGAATCAGATGTATGGACCTTGGTGCTAGTGGAGAGGAGGGAGACAGGCAAATCTGAGCTCCAGTGCAGAGGGGGATAGCTAGGGCCCTGGCAGCCTCAGGATTTAGTGAGTGGGAGACAGTGCAGTATGGACCTGGAGGGAAGCAGCTGTGTCCTGACCGCCATCCCTGCCCTGCCTTTCCAGGGAGACCCTGTAACCATGGCTCCCTGTATTTTTCTCTGCTTATGTTGTGCCTAACTGAATTTCTTATTCCTTGGAGGCTGGAAGCGATGCTTAAATTATTCTTGTTTTAGCATATATCCTAGTAGCTATGTGTGGCAGTGCATACATGTTTAATGGCTCATAAAAGATACTTTATCATATGTAAGCCCTAATTACACTGAAGTAAGCAATTAAGGAAATTGGAAAATTCTGTTTTCATGGCTCATAAATAAGAAATGAATCTCTTGTTTCCCTTTGCAGTCAGAATTATTGTTTAAAATAATAATTGCAGTCATTGAAACACGACCTGGCGTTTCTTTTGTCCGTGTGGTATCAGTAGCAAGTTTCCTACTGCCTGCTGCCTCCTGTCTCCACAGATGTGCACTGGGAACTACACCTTCGTCCCTTACATGGTGACTCCACACAACAAGGTCTACTGCTGTGACAGCAGCTTCATGAAGGGCTTGACAGAGCTCATGCAGCCCAACTTTGAGCTGTTGCTGGGGCCCATCTGCTTACCTCTTGTGGACCGTTTTGTTCAGCTTTTGAAGGTGGCGCAAGCGAGTAGCAGGTAACACTTGGTGCCCACACTAGGTGCTGACTGTGCTGTGCTATCTGCTTCATTTACTTGTGCATCTCGTCACACATAACTAGTTGAGAGCCGGGAAACAATTTGCAATGTCTTCTGAGTGAAAAAAAAAATAGGTGTCATTTTAGTTCACACATTAAACCTCATTCACTTGGTTTATGAAAAACTTGGCCATGACAAACACACACACACATATACACACACACATATATAATTTATAGTGTACATATCTATATATATATATACTTATTTATTATATATAAGGTGTTTGGGGGTATATGTATATATACTTATAAGAAAATAAGTATATATACTTATAAATATAAGTATGTATATAAATATTTATGTATACATATATTATATATACTTATAAATAAAGATATATATATATACACACACACACAAATAAATTATGGGTACATTAGAATAAATGTTCAGGGACTTTTAGTATAAAGTCTAGAACTTGGCAAAATTTGCTGAGAACATAGTTTGGTTAATAATAATCCTTGGGCCAGTGAGATGGTCAGCAAGTACTTACCTGAGTCCCGTCCCCAAAATTCAGATGGTGGAAGGAGAAAAGTGCCTGCTGTAAAGTTGTCCTCTGACCGCCACACCTGTGACTTTCCACACACAGAAGCACATATACATGCTATAAGCAAGAAATGTAAAATAATTTTCTTGATTCAGTATAGCGATGGCTGGCCTGAAACTATGCAGTCTCAAACTCTTTATGGACTACCTTTAGTACTCAAGAGATTCACCTGACTGTGCCTCCTGAGTGCTGGGATTATACGTGTGTGCCAACTTGCCCAGCAGATGAATTTAAAAACAACAACAACAACAAAAAACAAACAAACAAGCAGTTGTTTATGTTAGTGAATAATGATACTGAGCCAGAAAGTTGAGGTTGTATTATATTGTATCATAGGCCCATCTAATTTATTTGGGATAATTTCCATTCAAACTAGCAAGATGGAAAGTAAAGTTTGGATTTTTGTTTTAATGTAACAGAAAATGAAAAGAAATTCATGGCCTCCCAAATTCTGTGATAATGCCAAATATGCGAGATGTCCCTTCAGCACTTCTTAATGAGCTGGAAACAACTTGTGGCCAAATGTCATCATTTCCTTATAAAAGTTCTGGTTTTCACCTAATTGTTTTCCAGAGTTAATCCTTTGAAATGCGTGTTTTTTGTTTTGTTTTTATGCCAGCCAGTACTTCCGGGAATCTATACTGAGCGATATCAGGAAAGCTCGGAATCTATACACTGGGAAAGAGCTGGCAGCTGAATTGGCAAGGATTCGGCAGCGAGTAGACAATATTGAACTCTTGACAGCAGACATCGTCATCAACCTGTTGCTCTCCTACAGAGATATCCAGGTGGGAAGATGCTCGGGGTCTCTCGGGAATCGTGCTGGGGGAGGGGCCTGCTGCTGTTGCATTTCTGCCAGCTAATAAGTCATCTCTGCTTCGGTGTGGAACTGACTGATAGCCTTCCAGCCTGTGATTTCATGGTGATTGGGAGAGACTGACATATGCTAACTATCGTATTATTCCTCCTCAAAATCTGCTCACATACCGTCCCAGCTCTTGGAGGTCTGCTCTTCACGGCTAGCCTTGGGCACACCTGTCAGCCAGCCAGTGAGAGCTTTGTTTTGGCAAACAGCAGAAATCCTCAGAGCTTTCTAGATGCATCTTTTACTTCCTGAAATTGTGCTACTGAAACTGATAGTACCAGGAGCAAGAAACACACAGTGGATTCACTATAAAATGGTGGTAAAGCCACTGACACGCCATATCATTTCTGCTGATATATCATAGACTTCCTAAGATCTGGCAAGGAGAATAAAACCTCTCCGTGAAGGATGTGGTGTTAGGGCTGTGACTCCTGGCTCCTCATTGTCATGTCTAGCCTCTCAGCCCTGTGAAAAGAGGCTCAGCGGTTGGAGAACCATAGCAGTTACGGGCCTGTGGCTAGAGGAAGCTCACTCAGGCAAGATGAAATTATTTTGCTACTTGCAACAGGAGTTCAGTCAGTGGCCCCGTGACGTCCAGATGTTTAACGTCCTTGTGGAACACTGCAGTGTGACCAGGAGCCTGGCAATGTGAAAAGAGTTAGTCGCCTTTTTGCGCGGTTCTCAGCTTCAGATGCCTGGGTGTCCTAGTGGTGGTTTCTCCTCAGGGTTTAATTCTGTGCTGTTCTTTCTGTGAATAGGACTATGACTCCATTGTGAAGCTGGTAGAAACTTTAGAAAAACTACCGACCTTTGACCTGGCCTCTCATCACCACGTGAAATTTCACTACGCATTTGCACTGAACAGGTAAGGTCTTTCCTTCTGGGATGCTGTGAGGTGGTGGTTTAAGCCTTACCAAACTCCCCATAGCGTCCCTGCAGCTCCCCATTAGAATGTTGTTGCATCTTATCTGCCTTGGCCATGTGAAGTGCTGAAAGCATGCCTTCTGATTTCTCTCTGTATTTTGTTTGGGTTTGGGGGACAGGAGTCTCACTGTGTATCTCAGAGGGCCTTGAACTTTTAATTATCCTGCTTCTATCTTTTGAGTGCTGTTGCTTTTACCAGTGTGTGTGTGTGTGTCTTGTCTGTCTGACTGTCTGTCTTTTCTCTGTCTCTATATTAGAAAAAGCCTCTGATGCTATTTGTAGATTCAATTTTTTTATAATTCTTTTTTTCTCTAACAAAAGTTTGTGTTTACTGTTTATATTTTTATAACTTTCAATATTTTATCAATATGACACTAATTTTAAGCAAATATAGTTGTTCTTGAGTATTTGTTGGAAATTGGTTCCGAAACCCTTTAAAGGTACCCAAATCTAAGGATGTTCAAGTCCTTATATAGTGGCATGGTATTTCATGTAGCATATACATATTCTCTCTATATATTTAAAACTGTCTCTAGATAACTATGATCTCTGACACAGTATGTTGCTGTGTAAATGGTTGTTTTGTACTGTTCAGGGGGGAAACTGTGCATGTTCAATATAGACATTTCTGCAAATATTTTCAATATGCATTTGATTGAATGCACAAATATGCAGGATTGCCTCAACACCATGTGATTTACTGAAGTATGAGGACAGTTAGGAGACAGTCAGTGTTTTTCTCATCCAGAGACAGTTTTCCCCAGGACTGCTGTGAACACAGTGACATGCCCAGGAGTCTGTGTCACTTCTGACAGAACCTCTCTTAGTCCCAACTCTAAAATATGAAATGTATTTTGAAACAAAGTGAGAAAATCTTAGAAATCTCTTAGAATTTTACTTTGTGTGATTTGTCTCTCTTTCCAAATGCAACATATAATCGAATAAAAAACATTTGTATAAAGCAATATTCTCAATTCAAGATGTTTAGTAAAGAAGGTAAAGATGGATTTATAAACAAAAGATTTGAAATAGTGGTTGAGATTATGAGAATACATATGATAACTTTTAAAATAATTTTATTTGAAATGTCTCATATATTATAACTTACTCAGTAAAAATGTCATGTATCTTTGATTTTAGTTTATTAATTGAGTTCTATAACTATCATTCATACAAATTATGGAGTATTTTTTCATCATACAAGGAAGCCTTCTGCCCATTACCCTATATCTCACATCCTTCTGTTCCTGGCAACTACTAATGCCCTTCCATCTCCACTGATTGTTCTGTTTTAAATATTTCACAGAAGTAGAATCGTATTGTTGTTGGCCCTTTGTGACTTATTTTTCACTTAGCATAATATTTTCATCATTGAAGAAATTTAAAGAATGGTTTTAAGAATTATCTATACCCGTTACTTAAAAATGAACTGCATGGAGCTCAAGGCCAGTCCCGATAGCTCAGTGAGTTTCTGTCTCAAAATTAAAAGTGAAAAAAGGACTAGGAACATAGTTTAGTGGTAGAGTGTTTGTCTAGCATGTCTGAGGCCTCACCTTCAAGTCCACTACCATAAGAACTACATAAAACAACGTCTACAGATACTCAGCTACATGGAGAAACCAATTGACTCTTGGGTGGATTTGAATTTTGGCACTGTCTGAGAATTTTGACAATATCTGAGAACTAATTCTCTTGTTTTAGAATAAAAGACTTTGAAAACTAATGTCAAGAGTTTCTCCTTATTTGTAGTAGCTGAGTCTGCTCCATTCAAGGTTACAGGGTGTACACTTAAGAGAATCTCACCAACTTGAACTGCTCATAGACAGCAGGGAGATTAGGACTCTGGTACAAGTCCATCAGTTGATCAGTTAAGACTAACAAGAGATCCTTGGCAGACCCAGCCGACATGTATTAGGATAAAATTTAGGATCTCAGAATCTAGTTATTTTTATTCTGCCAGACTTTACTGATGTGGATCAATACATGAAATAGAGCTTTTATAAGACAATTGTTTTTGTGATCCATAAGGAAACAATGTTCTCTACTTCAGGAGGAATCTCCCTGGAGACAGAGCAAAAGCTCTTGACATCATGATCCCTATGGTGCAAAGTGAAGGCCAAGTTGCTTCAGATATGTATTGTCTCGTTGGCCGAATCTACAAGGATATGTTTTTGGATTCGAATTTCACTGACACTGAGAGCAGGGACAGCGGAGCATCCTGGTAAGACCACAGGGTGGGAGCTGTGTGTCCATTCCCAAAGTCCTTGATGCATCCTGGTAAGACTGCAGGATGGGAGCTGTGTGTCCATTCCCAAAGTCCTTGATGCATCCTGGTAAGACTGCAGGATGGGAGCTGTGTGTCCATTCCCACAGTCCTTGATGCATCCTGGTAAGACTGCAGGATGGGAACTGTGTGTCCATTCCCAAAGTCCATGATGCATCCAACTGTATGGGCATGAGAGGATGGAATTATTCCGACTGTCTGTCTGACTGCATGCTACGAGCTAACTAGGTTTTTCTAACTTTAGTACATCATTTGATGTACTTCATTCAATGTGGACAGGTAAGCTTTCATACACTAAATGGGAAAGTGAAGAGTATAATGTGATTTGAAGTGTATAGCATGAAAAGCAAGTGTAATTTTCTGAGAAAAATATAAGAAAACATCCAAAGACTGGAAGAAGTAGAAAAATATACAAGTTTGTGAATAAGCAAGGTTGATATTTTAAAGGTTTTAATTGTTCCAAAAGGGCTTTTCTTGTGATTTGATTCCTAAAGTTTATCTAAAAGAATGAAGGGTCAGGAAAAGGCAGTGCAGTTTTGGAGAACAGGTGAAGGGACTTACTGTACCAGACAGTGCAGCTCAGTGTAAATAGAAGACAATGAGCTGCAGCGTGACTGTCGCCTGCAGATTAAGTCCCTGAACAAAGTTCATGTGCCCGAGCCTAGACTTCTGACAGGGTGTGAGACGCTGGAGAGCCGGAGGCCTGGAGCTTCGGTCGTGGATCTTGCAAGTGCATTCATCTCCTCAGAAAAGGAGATGAAGCTGGATCTCTACTTTACCTCCTATCTTATTTTAATTTGTTAATTGTTTCTGGTGGCAGGGATCAAAACCAGGGCCTTATTTATGCTGGGCTAGCCTGAGCCACAACCCCAGCCCTAGATCTCTTTCTTAAGCTCTTTGCAAAAATTTAATTCTAATTGAAAGGTCCAAACACAGGGCGGGGGCGGGGGGAGAGTAGATTAAGAAAAGGAGTTTAGCATAAAAGCTGCGAGTTATGTTTATGGATTTGGGTTAAGAATGAATTTTTTAAACAACAAAGCTTAAAAATGCTCAACAAAAAAAAGCAAGGAAACCCCAAGCAACAACAAACAAGGAAAAAGAGCAGAGCTTCTGAAGGGTGGGGCATGTTAAAATGTGCAGCTGCTCCTTTAGGTTCTGGCTCTCGGGAGGGACACAGGGTTTTCTGTTGTGCTGCTCTTTCTGTCACTGACAGTTACAGCTGTTGGGAAAAGTTAGAAAGCAGTGAGGAGTCGCCAGAGGGTCAGAGCCTGGAGGTGTTGGTCTTTGGGTAAGGGAAGCACCTGGAGTTAAAGCTCCATGAACTGATTTATTTTTCCCCAGAGCTCTCTCTCTGGACTAGAGGTCATAGGACAGTTGGAACTCGAAAAATCACAATCTTAGTGGCCTAAGGAGGCTCTGTTAAGTGGCCAGAGTCCCCAGAAGTAACCTGTGGGTAATGTACATGCCACAGAGAGGAGACCCAGGATCTGTGTGTGCTCTCCTTCCTGGATAAACCCTGGATATGTTGGCGCAGAATGAAACCAGAGGCGCCTCCAACTAAAATGGCAGCTGGAAGGCTGTAGAGTGCCACAGAATGCTCTCAGCAGCTGCCCGCTGCGGAGAAGACAGTTTGACATCATTGAGTTAGAGAAGCTCAAACTTTCAGTTGAAACTCTATAAGGCCAAGCCTTAGGATGAAGGTAGTGCAGTAAGTTAAGACCATCACAGAACTGTGCTAATAAAACTAAAATCAAGGCTTCATATGCTAAGACAGATTGCTAATGCTCTGTTTGCCTTTCATGACCTATGGTGATTTTAATGATAATGGCCCTCATAGGCTCCTATGTTTGAATGCTTAGTCACCAGGGAGAGGACGTGCTTGAGAAGGATTAAAAGGGTTAGAGTATATGTGGACCTTGTTGGAAGAAGTCTCCCTCCCTTGTCCCTTCCTCCCTCTAGTATCATGCCTGTCTGCTTCTTGCCTTGATGATCATGGACTAAAATCTCCAAAATTATAAACAAGCCCCCAATTTTAATTGCTTTCTTTTACACTTTTCCTTGGTCATGGTGTGTATTCACAGCAACAGGACAGTAACTGAGACAGAATTGTGCCGGTATAGCGGTGACGAGCCTGACTGTGCTGTTTGCTGGAGGATATGGAAGACTTTGGGCCTTTGGACTAGAGAAGTGATTAAATGCTTCAAGTGGGACTTATTGGGCCATTCTAGGAGCCTGGACAACAGTGGTGCTGGGGGTGATTTCGACTATGCAGGCCCATATCAGAGGTTACAGAGGGAATGAATATTAGCAGCTGGCCTAGAGACCATTCTTGTGGTATTTTGGCAAAAAGGGAGGGGGAGGGACCTGCTTTTTGCCTTTGTCCTAAAAACATGCCTGGGACTAAATTCAAGAAATTTGAATTAATGCTGTTGGCAAAAGAGTATTCAAGACAGCCTAATGTTAGTATGTCTCTGTATATGTGTATAGTAAAGGAAGTTGGCTCTTCAGGAGTTCCTGACAATAACACATTGTTAATATGTGAAGCTGAAATAATCATATTTAAAATTTGTGCCATCCTAGTAGCTTAGAAAGAGACCATCAACACAGCAATGGCTTGAGAACCTGAGTAAAACCAAATGGCCTGCAATTTTCTATATTATTCACGGGAAGCTGTGGTTTGAAATTTTGTACCTCAAATTATACCTACAATGAAAAGAGCTTTGTTGTGTCTCTTAACCTATTTTTTTCCCCTCTCTCCAGTTACAGAAGAGTAATGTAATTACACAGCATGTTTATTATTGTGAGATTCACGCAGCAGACGATTCTTCACGGGAGAGGGATTAGACTCGGTTGTTTGTGGCGCTTTGTCTCTATTTGGATATGGCTGCGATAGTGTGCCAATAATGCCCCAAATGCCTGGTTTTCGTGGTCGGTGAATTCAAGTGGAAAATGTGTTCATGGAAGTCCATGTGCTTTGATCACAGCAACAGAATAGAAGTGTTTCCACTTTTGAAAACAGGTGTGGACTACTGAGCGACGAGTAACGGTTGTGTTAGGGTCACTCAAGGAAAGCAGGGATTTTGTGTATGTGTGTGTGTTTTCTGGTTTGGTTTCAGTTCTTACTGGTTCCTTTTTGTGTTTCCTGTTTAGTCTGAGATTAACTGTCTTCAGAAAAAGCTTTGTGGTCAAGGTCTTGAGGGCCAGTAAAGATGTCCTTGTTTTTATGATTTATTTCAAAGCTACCTCTGAGCTTTCTAGTAATGGGAAAGGCTGCTAAGAGTCAGCCTTCTCGATGGGGGAGACCTTGGAACTGATCTCTTTCACTTACTGACCTACTCAGCAGTGGAAAAATGTCACTTCACCAGAGTGCCTGCCCATAACTTACCTTTAGAGTTGTCATGTCCATTTATCCTGCTGGACACCAAGGCTGGCCTCATTTTAAGCGGATTAATTTTAGTGCTTGCATACTCATTTAGCTGTTGCATTTTCTTGCCATTTTGTTCATCTTGTAGGGCTTGCCCATTTCTCACTAGCACTGACCTTTGCTCTGCTTTCTGTTAGAGTTGAGAATGAAAACTTCCCCATTGGGGTGCTGACATTTAAGGGCACCACTGAGTTTACCAAGAACCTCATCAGGTGTGCCCAGCATTGCACCTGCCCGGGGGTCTCCATCCCATCCTGATGTCTCAACTGACCTTCTTATTTGAGTCATAATCACCTGAGTCTTTGCTTGTCAAGTGCGGGTGCTGGGATACAAACTGCCGTCAGTCAGTCCCTCACGCCTGAGTCATGGTCTGAGTCATGTTGTGTTTGTTTGAATAAACTGTGATCCACGCATTATTGAAAGTTTAAGGACAAGAGCTTCAGTGCAACAGAAAAGACCCCAGACACTTGTAATGATGTGATTCGTGGGACCTTTCTTACAGGTCTCCCCTCAAATATTGTCAGTAAGTCCAGACTTCCTGTTTCATGGTGGGCAGCAGAAGTTCCTGCTCCTCTGTGAATAGCACCTGGCACAAGAGGCCCACCTGGTCCTCTTACTGCCCAGGGTGTACTCCCTATTTTCAGCTAGGGATTCAGAATCTAAAGATAAAAAGTAAGAAAAGGGATATTGTTGTTTTCTTTTCATTTTCACATTACGATATGTTGTGTATAGTCTCTGGTTTTTTAATCTAATGGGGCACAAAGGATAGGGTTGGAATGAATATATGGATCCATTCCAGCACTGACTGAAGTATTAGAAAAGGAAAGGACAGTTGTTTTAGTGTGTTCTTCACAGTTGTTGGCAATTTTGTTCATTGATGCTCTTGAGGTTGGCTGGAATAATATTTCTGCATTCATCCCTTGGTATCCATGGGGAATCAGTTGTAAGACATCCCAGGATCAAAATCCATGGGAACTTAAGGCCTTAAATAAAATGGCGTGGTAGTTGCATATGACCTATACAAAGAGTCCTGCCTTATACCCAACCTGTCTGTACTACTTAACCATAGCTGATACATTGTAAATTCTGTGTTCATAACTGTTTTACTGCATTGTTTAGGGAAAGCTGGCATGATGATAACTATGCTAACTCAAAATAGACATAACATTTTCTTAAATGTTTTCAACCCATTGTGTTAAATATTGAGAATGGGGAGCACATGGATGTGGAAGTCCAGTTATATTTCTATACTGAAGTTTTTATAATCCAGGTTAAGATTGCAAAATTGTGAGTGGGTGTGTGTTGGTATATGTGTATGCATGTAGACATCAGAGGACAACCTTGGGTGTCATTCTCCAGGTACTGCCATGTTCTTTGTGCCTGCCTGCCTGCCTGCCCTCCCTCCCTCTCACTGGCCTGGACCTCATCGAGTAGTCTGTGCTGGCTGGCCAGTGAGCTTCAGGGATCTACCTGAATCTACCTTCCCCAATGCTGGCATTACAAGTGCTTGTCACCAAAGCCTTATTTTACATAGGTTCTGGGAGCCAAACTCCCAGAACTTTCTGTTTGTAAGTCAACGTATTTTATGGACGGCGTTATCTCTCCAGCTCTCCAAATGACTTTTCTTTTCACCTTTGTGTGATTAGACTGTGGCTCACTTTTTAGTGTATGGAGTCAGGGAGGACAGCTATGGTACCGTGCTGGCTGGAGGACGTTTAGGGTGGTGTAGGAGACAGTGGGATGACTGAAGGAGAGTGACCAAGAAGGGCAGGGAGCTTTGAGAAGACATGATGCTGTGATCCGGATCCTTGGCCACCTCTGAATAACAAGCTGTTCTGAAGCCACAGTTGTCCCTCTGAAGAGACAGTCTGCACAGTCAGAAATGGCCTGAGAAGGTTAGGACAGATCACTGTTTTGAAGGCCACAGAAGTGCTAATTGGCAGGATTGTCACCATGCCTCTTTCACGACCTTGTCTTTTAAGAGAGAACTACGAAATACTTGTACTTAATTCTTTTTTTATTTTGATTTTTATTAATTACACTTTATTCACTTTGTATCCCCCCATAAACCCTTCCTTTCTCCCCCCCCCCATTTCACCTTCCCTCCCCCTTCTCCACACATGCCCCTCCCCAAGTCCACTAATAGAGGAGGTCTTCCTTTCCTTCCTTCTGATCCTAGTCTATCAGGTCTCATCAGGAGTGGTTGCATTGTCTTCCTCTGTGGCCTGGTAAGGCTGCTCCCCCATCAGGGTGAGGTGATCAAAGAGCAGGCCAATCAGTTCATGTCAGAGGCAGTCCCTCTTCCCATTACTATGGAACCCACTTGGACACTGAACTGCCATGGGCTACATCTGTTCAGGGTTCTAGGTTTTCTCCATGCATGGTCCTTGGTTGGAGTATCAGACTCAGGAAAGTGCTCAGATTTTTTGGTTCTGTTGCTCTCCTTGTGGAGCTCCTGTCCTCTCCCTATCTTACTATTTCCCACATCTTTCATAAGATTCCATGAACTCTGCCCAACAGTTGGCCATAAGTCTCAGCATCTGCTTTGATAGTCTGCAGGGCAGAGCCTTTCAGGGGCCCTCTGACAGGCTCCTAGAATAGAATAAACCTACTAAAATCTGTACACCTAAAGAAACTAATCAAGAGGGAGGACTCTGGCTAAAGTGCTCAATCCCCAGGCAGAAAGGCAAAGCAGATTGACATCAGAAGAAGAAAGCAGGAAACGAGCTAGGAGCTTGTACTTAATTCTTAAGTGGCACAGTGCTCAGGGCACTGTCTTTGAGCTCTCTGGGTTTCATCTTGCTGTCTCACTAGCCGACATTACCTTAGGGCTGATGACTTTCTGAGAACTTGTGTTGTCATAGTTTCACATTTCTCATGTAGCTCTATTGGGATTTGTGCATCTGCAGTTAATTCTTTGCTTGGTGTTTCTTTTTTAATCAGCTGTATTCTTGAGCTAAGTTGCCATGCTCAGGTGGGACTTGGCTATGGTAGATTTGCATGTGCGGTTCAGGAAAACAGTTTCTCAGACCGGAGCTCTAGATGCAGCCTCTGGTACCTGTGCCTGGTTTAAGTGTTTTGCCGTTTCTCAAGTAGGATATTAATTGGTCTAGCAACAACAGGTGTTTGCCATAACCACAATGCAATTGTTGTACTAACCAATTAATAACAGCAGCCTTTTTAACTTCAGCAATTGTTGCATGATTGAGATATTCATTCAACCTTTTGTTTTCGTTATCTCTTGGCAAAGTGTAAAACCAATGAGAATATTTTTTCACATGGGTACAATGTGAAAGCCACCCCTAAATGATCTTGGGAATGTAAATTGACTGATCTTTCTGGGATGCAGTTTGGCATTGTGTATCTAGAGCTCTGAAATAATTCATGCTCTTTGATGTAATTATGCCATTTGGAAGCTATCGTAAAGAAATAACAGATACAAAACAATGGTTTACTTACAGTTTATTCACCGCAGTGTACATGCGGTAACAAGAAATAAGAAACCTGAACATTAATTTTTAAAAATACAGGATACCATCTTTACAAGATGGAATGTCAGTCATTCAAAGTTGTGGAAATGGTTTCTTCGTGTTGTTTGTTTTGATGGTGATACAGAATATGTTTTAAAAGAAATTTATCGCCTTAAGCAGTTTTGAGAATACAGACACACACTCGATGTGTCTGCATCGAGTGTGTGTCTGTCAGACTGATATGTGTCTATCATCACCAGCCAACCACAGACTTCTTTCCATCCTACAAAACTGAAATTCTGTACCCATTAATAACTTTCATTCTTCGCTTATCTTAGCCCCAGGAGGCACGATTTTTTCCTGTTTCTGTAACTCTATTGGAGGCACCTCATATTTGCTTTGTGGTTATTTTAACTGAATTACCATCACAAAGGTTAGCCTGTGATAGCCAGTGACAGCATCCCTTTCCTTTTAAAGGCCGAATAAAGTTTCTTCCTGTATGTATACTGCATTTCGGCGATCCGTGCATCCATCAGCAAGCCTGTTGGTCCTCTCATCTCCTGCACATTATCAAAAGTGCTGCTGTGAATGTTGAACTCTCTTGAGAGATCTCAATTTCAGTTTTGTTGGATGGACACTCAGAAAAAAAAATTGTGGCTTTGGGAAAATGTTTTCTGGTACAGTCTCATGATATATTACATTTAAAAGCAGACCATAAAATAGCATGGTTTTTTTCTCTTTTCAGGAAAAAAAGAGATCTTGTATAAATGGATAGAATAAATAGTGTTTATGGCTTTTAAAATTCTTGTTCTGATTTTATTTATTATAAGGAATGAATGTAGAAGTAGCTGGAATTGGAGAGAAGGCTGGTCACCAGATCACTTCAGCTGGTGACTCCCCATTTCCTGCATGAGCTGTTGTGCTTTACCTTTGAAGATTTCATGGGCAATAATTTGAGAAATCCATAGAGATACCAACAAGCATAAAATTCGAGTTTAATTCCTTGTGTGTCACCAAGCGAATCATAGCTGTTATGGCACAAACAAAGAGAAGTGACAGCTAAATAGAACTTGAGTCCAGGTTCTCCAGGCTGGAGAGCAGACTCTTCAGCTAGAAACAAGGACGTCAACAGTACTTGCTTGTACTTGACCATCTCAGCCACAATGAAAACGTGCATAGAGGGTTTATCATGAGAACACTGCTCACTTCACAACCAAGGCCTCGCTCTTTCACAGTCAGTTAAGAAACGGTGCTAATTGAAAGAAGTTCTTGAACAAAATCTGTTACTTTGAAAGTTGGAGAGAGAAGTGATTCATTTAAATATAATCATGATGTGAAATATTGCTTCTCGAATGTAATAATGAACTGAATGTAGTACCATGCATTAGCTCCATTTCAACAAATACCTTTTGCTGAAACAGAAAAAGTGACCGGAATAGAAGTAACAACGCTATTATTAAAATATGTTTGGAATTTTCTTAACGTGAATGTTTAGTTCTTTTGCTGAGGTTTTTTGTTTGTTTGTTTGTTTCCCAAATGAAGTTGTCTTGATTTGTTTCTATCACTGAGACACAGTGTGACCAAAAGCAGCTTAAAGGAACAAAGGGTGCAAGGGAAGCCACTTAGGAAGTGAAGGCGGGAACTGGATCAAACAGAAACCACAGAGTGATGCTGCTTGCTGGCTTGTTCCCCTGCCTAGGGATGGAGCCTCCCAGTGTGGATTGGGTACTCCTGCATCAGTTAGCCATTACAGAAAGCCTCATGGACATGCCCACAGGCCACTGTCCAGGCTGTTCTTCAGTTGAGGGTCCCTCTTCCTAGGTAATGAAGTTTGTGACAAGTTGACAGCTGAAGTTATGGCAGAAGTTTCCTCTACCTTAACATTACTCTCGGCTCATCCTTTTAGTTCTTAATAATCTTGCACTGCTAGCCACTGTAGATTTCTTTAACATAAAGGTATATTCGTTTTTCCTCCTGCTAATCAGCTTGTAAAGACTTCTAATGTAAAACTTCTTCATTGTATTTTATGGGCGTACTTTAGTATTATTGCTATAGCAACTTGCTTCTTAAATATTAGTTTTTAGCCCAATAAAACTGATTAAATATATTTGGTGAACAACTCCATTCTCCTGGAATATATTAATCCAAATCTAAGATACACACTTCATTCTTGACAGAAGAGCAGTGTCCTCCTCTCTTGTTCTTCCTTTCATGTTTCCCTGGCGAGCTCTCCTCTCCTTTACTATGTGAGACAGAAGAGGCGGGGAGATGCCACACAAACACGAAGACCTGTAAAGCAGACACTGTAGCAGTCGGGAGGTGAACACAGGGGACTCCCAGAGCCTACAGCTGGTCAGTCTAGCTGATTCAGTGAGGGCACCCGTCTATAAAGTCAGTCAGAGACACCTGACATGACCTTTGGATTCCAGGTGTGCACCCAAGTACAGGCACACACATGGACACACACACGATAAAAAGACAAGTAATTTTTAAAGTATAAATAAAGGTTAGAGAATGACAGAAAAGAAGGCTCACACTTTGGAATCCAGAAAACAAAGTGAAGGTCCTGCTTGACCATTCCACACTGCATGACTTACTTTTTCTGTGCTTCAGCTTCCTTATTGTTAAGGATTCCCTCCAGTTTTGAACAGTTATCAGAGTGATAAATAGCGGACCCCAAGTGTCCCATACAGTTGTCGCTCCCTGGTAAGAACACAGTAATCAGAGACCACTGTTTCTGTACTTTCTTTTACTATTTCGGTGATAGCCACAGGTCTGTCTGGTGAACAGTGTCACAGGTGCTGAATTACATTATTAGAAATATTTTCTGTAGGAAGATCACACATTCGGCTGATAGGCTTGGTACATGTCTTGGTGGATGTGAATTCCAACCTGCAAGAATCTTTTGTGGTTGAGATGTAAGCATTTTTTTTTTCCTGGCCATTCCAGTGATGGCTTCTGCTTTAGGCTGAATCTCAGAGGAAGAGCAGGCCAAACCATCTACCTAGTCCGTGACACAGAGATATGACGCAGGCATGAGTTCGGACTATCAAGCAGTTTGCTTCTGTGGTTTGCTCAGACTAAAATGACTCAGCTTCAGCTGAAATAGTTTCATTATTTTAGCATCTGTGTGTACTTTTCACCAAGTGTGAATCTTAAATAAACGCAAACTTGATGAAGCTAAAAAAGAATGTTTGGAAAGGAATGGTAGGGAGGGGCTTACAAGGGTGGGAAGGAGACTGGGGTTGGTTATTAAGAGTGGAAGGAGTCTAGTGGGGGTGAGGATTATAGTCCTTAATTCACTTTATACGTGTATGAAATTGTCAGATTTGATAAGTTTCAAAAATAACATGCACAGTATGTATATATATATATATGTATATATATTGAGAGAAAGAGAGAGAATTGACATCAAAGAACAAGAGAATACTATAATACAAATGCTCATAATATTGATCTAAATGTTTATGTGGCTGAGCTTTCTAATCAGAAGAAACTAAACCTTCCCTACCTGTAAAATAACTTCTAGTGAAAGGTGTTATACAAGGAAAAATATTTTTTGTTTCTAATTTATTTATTTTTATTTATTACAATTTATTCACTTTGTTTCCCAGCTGTAGCCGCCTCCCTTGTCCCCTCACAATCCCACCCACCCTCCTTCATCTCCTATGCCTCTCTCCAAGTCCACTGATGGGGGAGGTCCTCCTCCCCTTCTCTTTGACCCTAGCCTATCAGGTCTCATCAGGACTGGCTGCATTGTCTTCCTCTGTGGCCTGGCAAGACTGCTCCCCCCTCAGGGGGAGGTGATCAAAGAGCAGGCCAATCAGTTCATGTCAGAGACAGTCTCTGTTCCCCTTACTAGGGAACCCACTTGGAGACTGAGCTGCCTTGGGCTACATCTGTGCAGATGATCAATGTTTATTCAGAAAAGCAAATGGGATAGACATCGGAAAAGATTGAAAACGGGGAACAAGACAAGAACCTACCACAGAGGGCCTCTAAAAGACTCTACCCAGCAGGGTATCAAAAGTAGATGCTGAGACTCATAGCCAAACTTTGGGCAGAGTGCAGGGAATCTTATGAAAGAAGGGGGAGATAGTGGGACATGGAGAGGACAGGAGCTCCACAAGGAGAGCAACATAACCAAAAAATCTGGGCCCAGGGGTCTTTTCTGAGCCTGATACTCCAACAAATAACCATGCCTGGAGATAACCTAGAACCCCTGCACAATTTTTTTTTTATAAATAATATCCTCAATATGTTAGATCCTCAATAAATTAGATAATAAATTCCAGCAATATTAAAATACGACACAAAGAAGGCGATGTACAAACCACTAATTTAATACTGTCCTAGGGTGTAGTTCATGGTCATATATGGATTATGGAGATAAGTACTTAGAGTCACAATGAAAGTCAACAGATGTTCTGTACGCTGCATGACCTGCTATGCTCGTCACTTACTCCCTTTGACTTTTGGGAGGAAGTGTCACCTTCATTGTACAGCTAAGTGTAGACACTGCAGTGACTCAGGGTCTGGGGATTCATTGCCCGCAGAACAACAAAGTCCTTGCTGTCCTGGAGCTCACATTCTAGTACGGAGATAGATGACAGAATCACTCATAAGTAGCATATATTCTGAAACAGACAGGATGAATCGGGTTTCCTAGTCTCTTGTCCCATGCTAACTAATGTTCGGTTTTCAAGAAGTGTTTTCATTTCATCCACACTGTCATGCCTATCAGCATGATGCTGACCACTCAAAAATAGCTTTTGACTTTTTTTTTAGTATCAATATAGAGAGAGATTTTATGATATGATAGCTACATGTGATAATATATAATATATGCAATATAATATATATGATCTATAACTATGCCCATTTTTGTTCCTTTACCATAGCTAACATTTTTCCTTCCTCCCTCTTTTCCTCTTTGCCCACTCTCCTCTCTTTCACCTTTTCATCCTCTGTTGAACTCTCTTCTTAGAGGTCTTTCCATCTTAAATTTTGCAAAGAATCAGTTTTCAGTACTACTGAGTTTTAAACTGCATTTCTACTTTGTATTTCATTGGTTTATATATAAATACATACACATGTAATTTTTTCTACTTCGGGGGTAATAGGTGGCTCCTTTTTCTAGATGGAGGCTTGGAGCATTAATTTTCCAACCTTGTTTCTTTCCCCACACAAGCATTTAAAGGTGTAAATGGTTCTACACCCCAGAAATGTCATTATATTGGACTTTCTATATAGTTCCGTTCAAATACAGTTGTCAGGGTGATTTCTCCTGTGGTCTTTGAAGTGGGTTGTCCAGGATCCAGGTGTGTCTTTCTTTAGTGCTTTCTACTTTAGATCACTTGTGAGAGAGAACACTCTGCATTATTTTGTCTTTCTTAAAACCTGCTGAGCGCTCCTTTCTGCCCTAGAAGAAGGCCGGCAGGTGTTGTGTGCAGCGTCTCAGATAAGGCAGGTTAACCTGGTTTACTGTGATACTCGGATCTTCCTTACCCGCTGCTAGTTTTGTTTGCATGTTTGGTATTTATTCATTGCACTTGTCACCTACATGTGTACTCATATTTAAGGTGTTTCTTTAAAATAGATGTATTTGTGTCTTCCTTCCCTCCTTGCTTGTTTGCTTCTTTCCTTCCTGTTATTGCTAAATTGCTTGGGGAATCTTTGCATTTTAAGTCACTTACATTTAATGCAGTAACTGAAATGGATTACATTTTTCATCTTACTATTTTATTATTTTATGTATTCTTTGTTCCTTTTCTCCTGCCTGCCAGATTTTTTTACAAAATAATTGAGCATTACATTGTCTTCTCTACTACCTCTTTAGTAATACTCTTCATAACATTATTTTAGTAGCTCCCTAGTGGTCACAGATTTACAGCTGTCAGGACCTTCTAAAGGAACAGACAGCACTGGTTCTCAATCTTCCTAAGGTCGAGACGCTTTAATGGTCCTCATGTTATGGTGACTCTAACCATAAAACTATTTTTGTTGCCACCATATAACTGTAATTTTGTAATGAATTGTAATGTAAATATCTGTGGGTTTTGATGGTCTTCAGTGACCGCAGTGAGAGAGCATCATTTGACCCTGGAGGGGTCATGACCCACAGGTTGAGAACCACTGACTTATACACTGGATAATCTAACAGTGTCTCATAATGGAAAGGCCAAGAATCCAGTAATTGTTCAGCTCATGAGGCTGAGTGTCCTAGGAGACCTAATCTGGCAGCTAAGTCCTTAAGGATTCCTGGAGAGCTAGCTGCTGATCTTTTCTGTTTTGGAGTCCCAAAGAAGTAAGTGACAAACCAGTGAAGGATTGTCTCAGCAAGAAAGAAGATGAACTTCCCAATAAGAGTGAAGGCAAACAGGCAAAATCGAAAGCTTCCTGCTTCCATGTTCTTTTATGTAGGTTGTTACTAGAAGGTGTGGCCCAGGATAGGTGGGTCTTGATTTCTCAAATAATCTGATAAAGAAAATCCTTCACAAACCAGGCATGGTTTTACACACCTTTAATCCCAGCTCTCAGGAGTCAAAGACAAGCATGTCTTTGAGCTAGGGGCTAGCCTTGTCTATAAACGAGTTCCCATTGCAGAACAATGGCCAGGGCTACAGATAGAAACCATGTCTCAAAGAAAGAGAAAAGAGGGAAAGAAGGAAGGAGAGAGGGATGGAGGGAGGAAGGAAGGAAGGATCCTCACAAGCATGCCTAGAAGCATGGGTTTTAGTTGATTTCAAATGCAGTGAAGTTGGCAACCAAGGTTAGTCATCATAAGGACGTCCTCCTGAATTATGTATACTATCTTAAATTTGTTTCTCTGTTTTCCTAATAAGGAAACTTAATTTAAATAATCAATATGTTTAAAATCAACTATAGTTAATTGATTTTATATATAGTCATGTGTTTACTTGTGTTAATGTTCTTTCTGCAATTCAGTACTTCTGACTAGAATCCATCTTCCTTGGTCTGAAAACATTCTGGTGGTGGTTGTGGGGAGGATCAACTGGCAATAAGTTCTAGTTTTTGCTTGTCTCAAAACAAGTGTTTTATCACCCTATAGATGAAGCCGCATTTCTTCTATTGTCTGTTGTTTGCATTGCAAAACAACCTCAGTTTTATTGAGGTGGTTACGGTTTTATTCTTGTCTGGCCAACTTTTCTGAATTTTCTTTCTTCCTTCCTGTCCCCCCTGACCCTTTCGTCCCTTCTTTCTCAGGGGTGATGATTAGACTCAGGCCTCAAGTAATGCATGATAAAGGCTCTTCTACTAAGCTCCCCTTTGGGAGGCTGGGCCATGCATACCTGTAGGTAGACTAGGCCATAGGCCACTAGTGTGGCCACAGCTTGATAGCAGGCAACAAAGCCAGGCTTTGACTCAACAATATTTTTTTCTCTGAGTGTTTTGGGGCCTGGCATTTGGACTATTTTGTTTCATCCTTCTTGAACTGTTCTAAACTTCCCGAGTCTGTGGGCTGATGTTTTCATCAGCTTTTGAGTATTTTTATCCACTTCTTGAGCTATTCTTGTGTTATGTGCTCGCTTTCATTTCTTCTGGGGATATCTGAATACATGTCTTAGGGTTCTTAACTAGGTCCCATATGTCTCCTGTGCTTTTTTAATTTTTTTTCCTTTTTCTTTTCTTATTTCTTTCTTTGCTTTATTTTAAATATTTTATTTACTGCTTTTTTTTTTTTACTTCACCAACACTATCTTCTGTTGTGTTTAGTGTGCTCTTAAGCCCATTTTTATTTTCAAGTATGGTGTGTGTTAGGTTCAGGTAATTTGATATTTTCAAGATTCCAACTCTGTGCTACAGTTGTTGGTCTTATCTTTCCCTGTTTTCTTTACCTTACATGTAGTCATTGTAAAGACGCCCACCTCTGGATTCTGCATGTGTCAGCTTTCTTGCCAGAGTTGACTCCTCTTCAGCGTTCACCTGCTTTGACTCGCCCTCTGCCTCATAACTCTCCTTTATACACACAGCATTTTGTGTTCCAGAATTATATTAGGACTAAAAATCACTTTGTTTTCTGTCGCAGAGCATGTAGGTCAAAAGGCTGCAGATATCAGCAAATGCAGCTGAACTGTGTCTGAGTTCAGCTTGGTTGAGCTAACGTGTCTGTTTTGTCCTTGTCTTGGCTGTGACTATCTCCGAGTTTTGAGAGCCTGGAAGGTTACCTCTTGATTCCTTAAACACTGTGGGAGACTTCTTGTCCACATTTTGGAGTTAGAGATTTATCTTTCTATTCTTCTGCTCCAAACTTCAGTAACTTTCTAATTTATTGTGTTTATGTGTGGGGGATATGTGCATGTTCATGTGTCTGTGTGTGTGCTTTCAGGTGTGTATGTGAATGTGCGTATGTGTGAAGGCTAGAGGTCACCATAGCGTATTTTCCCCAATCTTCCTCCAGGTTAACTTTTAGACAGGATATCTCAGTGAACCTGGAGATCACTGATTCAGATAATCTGCCTGGCTGATAAGGTCCACATATCCCCTTGTCTCCACAACCGAGTACTCAAGTTACAGATGTGTGCTGTGGTACCCAGACATTTGCAAGGATTCTGGGGTTCTCATGCTTAATGAGACATCTCCCCAACTCCAGTAATGTCCTTATAGTGAGCCCTTTTATGTCTTTCTCCAGGCTCTTTTGCCCGATGAGACTTTAACCCAGTGAGACTGGAGCATTAGCTGGCGTCAGTTCTCACGCTGCCATCTGAGCATGCCTCATCCCAGGGTCCTGCAGAACCCAACCCGTCCTTCAACACGTGTCCTATGGGGACCTTCAGCCACATGGTCTGAGGTTCCTTCAAGCTTCCAACCTGCGCAGTTATCAAGTGCTCCACTAGTTTCACTTTCCCAACTAGGCCTTCAAAAAGGCAAAATATCTCCTCTCCAGTTTTCTTTTGTAGTCTGTAAATATTTATCCAACAGAGCCAAATGATGAGGATTAATAATTATTTAGGATTTTTCTTTTTGTTTGAATTTGAACATTTGTTCTCCTTAGAAGTAAGCCCATTAAGGAAGACACGAACTTCAGCATTCAGAAAAAATATTGTTTAACTTATTTTTTTTATTAATTTATTTATTTTTATATCAATCACAGGTTAGGTACTTTGAATCCCAGGCGTAGCCTCCTCCCTCATT